>JAPMOB010251070.1:0-22884 GCA_029875015.1 Lepomis gibbosus | reverse complement strand
CATTCAGCCCTGCCACGCCTAAAGGCGTTCCCATAGTGTCGTCACCGACGCAGTTCGAGTTCCCCTCGAAGGGGAACCACAAATATTTTCATTCAAATTATATTTCAGCACTTGCATAAACCTTTTTCCCTTTTGTGGCAGCATGTTCATTATGCCTATTTAAATTTAATAGGAACCCCAACTGATTGTTGTCTGACATCATGATGAGGTAAAGTAGAAATCGCTAATAGGGTACATCTAAGTGCACTTGATTCCCCTATGCAGCTTTAAAATTTTAAAAATATTAAATAACACAAACAAATAAACAAACAGATGTCTGCTAAGAACAGCTCATAAAATTCCCAGATGTTGTGCTGGAGCACCGAGAAAGATCCATGTTGGAAAACATTTTCCATCGTATCCAGTCTCCTAAATCTTTCTTGAGTAAGACTACAACATGCCAGTGAAATAAGATAATTCTGCTTGCCTCTATTATGATCATTCATATCCATTTGCTGCATGGAGTGTAATGATACGGCCAGATGCAGTACAGAGCAGGAGTGTGGTATATCAGTTGGAATATGTCATCTTCTACTTATTTAGCAAAATGCACACATGAGAGTAGATGTTCCACTCTCTCACACCTTGATCTCCACTCAGTCGGCATCACAAATTTGACCACATCAACGTGGTGGTTAGAAGATGAGCACAATGTTTTGGCCCTACCAGAGAACTGAAGTACTACACATTTAATGTGATTGATTGCCAATCAGGCAGAGCTGTCAGATGATGAGCCTCATGAAAATAAAGTCAAATAGGCAGGTATATGAAACACATTCACCAGCATCTTATCAGTGACTAAGAGCTCAGCTGATGGCCACAGAATCTCTGCACAGAGTCTTCACTGCTCTCTGTCGCCAATTCACTCCGTAGAAATAGTGCTTTTATCCATTTGTTCAAAGCATTTACATCTGTTCCAAATATCTATAGTTGGATGGGACTCTCACAGGAAAAACAAATCCACTGGCAGTAAACTATACAGTGTATTTAATGTTTTTGGAATAAACAGTTGTTAGCACACAGACACAGGAAAAGCAAAGAGCACATGCAGAAATGTCAACTTTATCTACAAGGAAAGGAAAGAAAGAAGGAAAAAGAACAAAAGAACTGAGAACAAATGACTGCTCGGAGGATGGTAACTGTGTTAAAAAAAGAAAGCAACCATCTCTGAGACTGCAACAACTGAAGTGAACAATTACAATTACAAAGATGAAAGGACTCGAACATAAGAAGGAATGACAAAGTTGCAGGTTGCAGGACTGTTGCATCATTGTGAGTGGTGAGCTGCTGAGTTGAGTGGTTTCCTAAATGACATATGACTGTCGGGAAGTACCAGTGCAGCGACAGGTGTACCCGACCATAACTACATTATGAGTCAATCAATCCATCTACCCCGTCCAACTCCTTACAAGGACTTTCTTGCTCTTTGTGTAAACTAGATCACCTGACTTCCTCCTTTGCTTTCGCCATACAGCCACTACAGTTTGCACTCATGATAACTGTAAACATGGGTCGTAATGAGTTGCTTTAGCAAACAACATGCAAGGTTGTTTTTCTGTTGAGGTCAGGCTGACTGACCTTTATGGGTTATAATGGATGAAAGCATGGACACACCAGAAAATGCAGTCATGTGATCAGGGAATTTGCTTGCAGAATCAAAGTAAATCTTTAGTGAGTTCAACTTTGAAATTGCAAGTGACATGCAAAAGGCAGAATCCAAAAACGAGGGTGCTATCACATCTGTGTTGCACCTTTCATGTCCATCGATTAGAAATTAGCCAAAACAACAGTCACTGCATTGTGATTGCTGAACTGTTCGTTGTGGCAGTCCTCCACCCCACCTCCAGTATTCTTCCATCACTTTTAAAAGAACAGAACAGTCATGCAGTTTCCATTCCCACGCATTAAACACCTTTGTGGTGAACGAACAGATCAATCTTGTCAAATACCTGCATGAGATCTCTCCAAAAACTTGGAACTGATATGGTTGCTGTGATGATGTGTTCCTTATGTGTATTTTCTTTGCAGCCTGTTTATCATTTGCATTATTCCCTGTATATGACCTCATAACTGGCACAAAACAACCAGTCAAGCAGCTAATAAAATTTGATTTGAATTAGATTTTAGCATATGCTCCATGAACCAACATCAAACATCGCTCAGAAATGTCATTATAAGTATCCAATGTTCTACAAAATGTTTTTCTCAAAGATGAATAAAGGTGAATGAAATGATTCCCCAAGGGGTTTAGTGGTTAGCTCAGTTTATTGCAGAATTTCACAGTCCTTGTACATGTCAAGCCCAACATTACATATTTGTTTGTGTCTATTATATTTTTCTTTCGACAGCAGCCAGAGAAAGACAGACATGAAACAGAAAACCATTGTAAAGGAAACACAGAATATTATTATATCTACCACTCTGCGGTAGGTGGTGTTTTTTGGCCCACCGATGTCCTCCCGGTCAGTCTTCTCCTTAAAAACAAAATTCAATCCTCTGTGGCAAAAAAAAACATCATAAGCCCAAACATTGCTCATTTCCATTCACTGTAGACAAGAGAGGCAGGTGAATGCCAAAACATGAAATATCTCTTTGAGTCCTGTGGGTTTTTATAAGAACGTTAGTGCTCTCATCCTGAAAGGTTTAAAGTGCAGAACAGTTTCACAACCATCCACAGAATTGAAGCACTGAAAACCAAAGGAGGTGATTGGTGATGATCAAAGATTTTTAATGGTCCTGTTATCTATCTATTCATCTCAGCTGTTCAGCTCAGATTCTCTTTTTAAAAGACAACCATTTGACTTCCATATTGGCCACAGCCACTGTTACACTTTCACTTTAAGAGTTCACTTTGTGTGAGTGAGTTGTGATGTACCTTAGATGCTTCCTGACATCATGAGTGCAAGTTTCAAACACTGCCAAACTAGAAGATCGCAGTAATGCTGTGTTACAATAGTTGAATAAGCACATTTGTCTCAAACGCAGTTAGCTTTTGCAGGACTACTATATTATTATTTTAGATCCTGTGTTCATCAAACAGTAAGCAGAAGAAATGATCCATTGACTCTACTGTGAAATAAACAACAATATGCATTATTGTTTCATTCATTCTACTTTGGGTTTGCTGTGTGGCTTCAGTTAATCTGGGGAGGACGAGCTGAATACAGCCTGCTGGTGTGACCATCCTGTCGGACAGTTTAGCATGTTTACAGCCAGGAGGAGCCAGGCTGTAATTCAGACTGTCAGCTGCGGCCAGGGCACAAATTTCTGCTAATGCTGAAGGATTATCAGTGATTTATGGACAAACAGAAGGAAAAAAAAGAAATCACAACTGCCTCTGCAGCCCCATAATTCATCTGTAATTGTTACAATGGTGATGACTCTCACTAATATCTACAGCTGTTGCTAACATGGATTATGGCGTCTGCTGGCTGATGTCATGGATGAAATGAAGCTAACTTCATGTGCTTGCCACAGAGGAGTTATGAGAAGAGATTGGAATTTAAACAGTTTTTAAGAGGGGATAATGTGAACATGAGCACATTAGCTGCAGTAAACTTTCAAAGATCTATTTTTATATATTTCTGCTTTATTACAATATACTGGAAAGGAAAAATGACAAGTAATCAAGACAAAGGGATGACGAAAGTGTGGTGTTGGTATCAGCTTCATACATAATGTCACACATGCCATTCCACCAGGATGCCCCATTGTGGTAACTTTTTTTAAAAACTATTTCATCTTCACTTAATCAGGCAGGATTAAATGCAGTAGCCCCATTAGTCTCTGTCTCTTCAGCTTGCAGGCTTCCTCCTCACAACTCTCAAGCACATGTGTTGTGAATTAGCCTGCTGGCAACAGCCGTAATCTGGAGTCTTCCTCCGATGGAAGTGGCCCAGGCAGACTTTTACTCATCCCCCGTTGACAGATCTTAGTGGAAAGTCTGTGTCCAGTTATGCTGTAAAAACACTCGAACTCCAAACCTGACCAGAGGTGATCAGAGAGAGAAACAGGACAGTAGCAATTATACCACCGTCACATCAGGACACGATTATTAACGCTGTAACTGTAGATGAAGGGAAGAGAGCTCTCCAGATCAGCTCTTGCACAAATATTTGACTTTTCTCATCTCACACAAACTAATTCAAATGTCGAATAAACTAACCTGCTCCTGGTAATCAACACTAGAGACAGCTATGCTATTTCCATGTTAGTTTAACTGTAACTTTTGGTATTAATGTCAAAGCTCTTCATTAATAAGAGCTGCTTGTAGCATATGTTTCCAATTTTTCCAATAATCTGCGAGCCACTGAGGTGCGTGATGGGGTGTCTTTGAAAATTCAGTGACATCTTTATGACCATGTTGTGAGATTTGCAAATGAGTGGGTGAGTGATGACTTATGTTCAAGCACAGTTGGACCCAAGGCTGTTTCGTTGCTCTTTGCAGCTTCCAGAGAAGATTAGAGACCATCCTGACACCTGCATCTGCTGATTCAGTGTTTTTAAAGTGCAGCTTGCCAGACTCCATTGTGTTTAACATTGAGTTATGAGTTATGATAATGGGAGCCAGCCGATTGACTAAGACATTTACATGTTATACATTAATTAAGCCATGTTATGAAACATGTTGCCTCATAAATAGTAGACTTTCATTTGAGCCAATCAGTCACATTTATGTCACCTTATTTGTAAGCCCTCTGGTCCAATCAGGGAACATGATGTGGAAACAGTGGTTAAATACATTGTTTCCTCATACGTTTAGGGAGCTTTCTTTGGAGGAGGGCCATAATCTCAAATAGTCAATAGTCCTGTTCACAATAATGAGCTTCGGGACAGAAGAAGAAGCGTGTAAACGTGTGAGTTCTTCTCAGTGAAACAACCTGAATTAAAAAGGTTAAACTTTAAGATGTTTGCATGCATCCTGCATTCTTTCCTTGCTCTAACTGTATTATAATCACTATTTATGTGTACAAGTCAGTCGCCTTTCAGTCTGTCCTAGATAAAAGAGAGAAACCAAACATTACATGGAAATGCACCTCAAACAGGTCAGATGTCAAGACAGCAGAAGGTACATAACACAGTGTACACATTCATCATCCCAGACGTCTCCTTCACAGCTCCCCTCGATGGCTGTAACACAAAATATCCATCCTGGCAATCACTGGGAGCTGTATGGTAATTTCATTTGTGAATCTTATGGCAAACCACAAAGCAGAAACTATCTGTGCTTGTCTGCATTTCTCCTGTTACATGATGGCTGCTTGATGTCTACATGAACATGTGGCAACGCTTAAAGATATTTTTCCACGGGTGCGAGAATCTTTCATGCATTTTTTTCTTTCCACTTCACGGAGTTCAAGGACCCCAGGGTTTACCAAACATTGTGGAAATCTAAACCTGTGTATTCTGAATATGAGTTGTTAACAGCACGGCTTTAGAGTTCAGCAGGCCATAGTGTCCAGGCAGGAGCCCCAGGTAGTTAAGATATACATATTAGTTAACTTTACCTCTTAAGGTTTTCTTTGATTGTATTATTAATGCTGTATATTGTTTAGATGTAATTCTTATTTGAAGAGGACCAATGAGTCATTTGTCCTGTCCCTATGATGTATCCTCCATTAAGTCCATTAGTTGACTTCCGTAAAAATATGACAATGACAAGCCTAGTCCCAATTAGACGGCTACCCCTTTTACTGGCCTGGTGTGGCAAAATGTTTTGAGAAATAACCACAGGTATCAGTTAGACGCATGGTCTGGTTTTTACAGAAGTTCTTTGGACATATAAAACCTCTTAAAGCTCACAGAGTCATTCACTCGACCTAGTTCTAAGCTGCTAAGAACACACATACATACACACATAGAGTAATGTTGACACTTTTGCCAATGTGGACACAATACACATTGTTAGATTAGTTAGTTCATTTTACAGTTTAGATTTAACATCATGGTAAACAAGAGAGACAAAACGTAATGGCAGGAAATGCTCTGACAAAAATGAAGCAAAAATATGTGGCTAATATAAGCAATGGCAATCATATTCGGGCCAAATGAAATGACTGGCTGACCTACCTGCATTGAATACTAACTTGTCGATCTCTCTAACTGCGCACTTACAGCGCAGGAAAATGTCTTTTGAGGGATTGGCTTTGGAGGAATTTTTTCAGTTGGAAACTTTCAAAATGTATCTCTCTTGGTAGTTTCTCCAACATTGCCTACCCTAGCTTTAACGTTTAACTGCAACTTAACTGGTGATGAAGCATAAGTAAGAGTGAAGAATGATATAATAAATATATAATAATAATGAAGCATAAGCATTGTGGTCATGGTTATCTGCAGTTAAATATATACTTTAATTGAACTATGATTGTTTACATGAGCCAATCACAAATGAAAATTCTCCATGTTATGATTGAAAAATACACATATAACTTTTACTGTAAACTGCAGTGCGGACATACACTGTCAGAAATAAAGCTAACCATTACATTTACATTTATTCATTTAGCTGACGCTTTTATCCAAAGCGACTTACAATTACTATACATGTCAGAGGTCGCACGCCTCTCGAGCAACTAGGAGTTAAGTGTCTTGCTCAGGGACACAATGGTGTATGGGTCATGGTGAGGGACTGAACCCGGGTCTCTCACAATGGTCTTATCCATTGCACCATCACCACCCCCAACCAGGCACTAAGAAGATGAAATTGTTGGTACAATTAAAGTGAAGTTCATAAGCTTTTTAGTTACTATATGTGTTTTATGTGTGTTTTCATTCTCCCTTATCCAGTAGCCAGACTTTTGTAGCTTTAGGTTTACATACTAATCCTTATTAAAAAGTTGTGAAGGAGACCTGTAGGTATTGTGCAGTGGTTACAAACGGTCCTGTTGGTCAGGATCCTGCAAGCTCTGTACATCTTATGGGACAAGTTTCTTCAGATTGTGGCAGTCCTGCAGGACATAACAATTCTTGTAACCACATAAGATGGTGAACTTTTTAGAGTTTTTTTAGACAGGTGTAAGAATGATGAGTCATCAAAAACCACTAAATGAGTGAACCCAATAGCCATCTCTCTTGACAGTAAAGTTCAGTTTTCAGAAAACAAGACGTGACATTAGAGGACTGAAGAAGCGATGAAGTTTGGACACTTTAAAAGCACACTCATTGCAAAGATGTGAACTATCAAACATGTCAAGAGTTTCCTCATGAACTGAGGGTAAACTGAGTTTGCCTCCAATTGCATTAAACTTGGCTTTTTATTACACATAAATGATAATAATATAAATTATCAACTGTCCCGTAAATGTTAATGAAAAACAGAGAGGATTTTCATCTAGAGCTGGAGCTAATTATAGAAATTTCAATGTGGCGTTTCTGCCTGCCATTATTATCATATGGTAATAAAATAAACTGTGAAAAAAGATATTTTGAAGCATTTGTTTTGTTAAACAAATACTATGTTATGTTGTAACTAATAGTTTGCCTGAGCTAACAGAGATGTAAAGTCCGGTTGGCTTGTGCTCTAAATATAGAATTTTGGAAAACAGTGGAAATGTTTCAGTTTAGGAAGTTGTTGTAAATCATTTCTAAATGATTATTTACATAATAATCTAATCCTCCTATTTGATGTATGATGGATACAGAAAGCTTGCAGCATATTGGTGGTTGGTATGCTGTTGTCCTAACATACAAAGTTCAAACACAAACTGTATTCATATCAGCAGCTTTAAAGGCACACAGTGCAAAGAATGTGCATAATGATTTACTGCTCCAGCTATGAATGTGTGTGGAAGGCATCTCAACTGTGGACATTATGAGTCACAAAGCCCAGACGGCCCTCAGATCCTGCCTCTCAGGTAGTGGGGCCCGGCAGTGGCAGAACTGGCTGTCTGGAAGAGCTGCACCATGGAAAGTGTGGTTTTGTGGTTCATTTGAAAGGACAACAGGGCAAGGCCAATAAAGGCACCTTTAGTTTTACTGCAGCTTTGGTTACAGAACACTTAGGAGAAGTCTGAGCATCTTTATCCTGGAAACCCCTCAGACTCACTGATGGTGTCTCTGTTACCATAAATCAGTCTGATAGATGTTACCCATATTTTTCACAGCATATTATTATTGATGTTTATGTTGTGTATTTTACTTGTAATTGTTAATTCATTTACATACATCAGGGAAAATGTTTATGTGATTGGTCTCTGGATGGAGCCGTGAAAATGGTCATGATTGCCGCCATAAAGTTAGCACCAGACAACACAGAAATAAGCACACACACAAACTCTCATTTCTTTTTTTATGAAACAATTTCCATCTATAAAATCAAGTTCCAGGAAACAAAAGCATTGTTTGGAGTGAATGAATCAATGGAATATGGGACTTTACAGCCTCTTATGGAAATCTGACCAAAGTGAAGTAAATGTTAATGCACAATGATGACCAATGAAATATGTTCCCTTTAACACTCTTGTGTTAAAGGGAACATAACTTGTGTAACAACAATATATTATAGGAGCGTTGTTATATCTACTTCACGAATCTTCACGAAAATTAGCTGCAATAAGAAGAACAGTTAGAGCTCATATTAATCACTTTCCCAAACCAGGCTACATTTGTTTTCTTTCTAATGAAAGACATTACTTTATGTTTTGAAACATTATATTCCCATGAGTCCAACATAATATTAGGTCAAAGTTAGAAAGCTGTCACCTACGCTGAATGAAATAATCCTTTAGCAGTAAGGCCAGCTGTGGCAGCTCTCATTAGTCATCTACTTCATGTACTGTATTTATTTTGTCTTTTCATTTTAAAGATCAAGTTTAGAAGGCATATCCTGTTCCTTTTTCCCCAGAGCTCGGGCCAATCTCTTTGGTACTGCTGTACATTTTGTAATAATTGTAATTGATAGTGTCTGCACTCCATTTAACATCAATAATAATCACTTGGCAACATCATCACTTGGCACTGTGGTATACCTTAAACTGCAGGGTCTCCATTGTGTGTCTACAACTGTGCCTAATTTGTGGCTGGCAACACAGCATACAACAGCAAGGCCACAATGAAGCTTGGAATGCACAAATGAATGAGACACTTCCTGGTTCCATAACAAAGAACACTACACGTAATTCATTTGAAGATTTCTGGTAGAAAAAAATTATTATGTAGCATCATGTATTGTCTTATTATTATTATGATGAATTAGAGAAGCACAGACAAGTTGATGCATGTGATGAGAATTTCCAGTACAGCTACAATCAGGTTTGATTGCAGAACTTTAAAGAGAGGCTATGTAACTTTTTATGAGAAGAAATAATAGGGGTTTTGCTGCTATAGCCTTACTTGGTCTGTTACGACCAGCAGATTATGGTGGCTGATGTAAGTGTACAATAGCAAACTTAGATATTGATGTAAAACTGTCATTAGCGACCTTATATTTGCATATGCAACATTCTCCTGTAAATTAAGTTAATTTATTAACTTAGGTTCGGGAGCAGGGTGACACCTCAACCACACCTCCAATCACCTGTCAAGGCTTTACTCAGCATGTTCCAGACTGCTCGATCCACCCTCCCTTTCCCTTCCATTCAGCCATTCATCCATACACACATCCACTCATCTTCTTCCCTCATCTCTTCATCCCCCTCATCCCCTTATCCCCTCATCACCTCATACATTCATCCCATCTACCCTCCTCCCCTCATCCCTTCATTCCTCCATCCCTGCTCCCCTCTTCCCTTCATCTTCTCATCTCCTCATCCCCTCATAGCTTCATCCCTTTATTCCCTCTAAATTACATATTGTCGTGGTGTGGTCCTTGCTAGTGAATCATCAGTTGTGTTTAACAGTTTAAAAGTTCAGTAATCAAACAGTAATCAACTGTTTGATTCAGTAATCAAACAGTAATCAACAAGTTTTGTCATCCGTGTCTCAGAATAAGATGGCCGCTTTTATTATAAAGAGGCATCCTGGTGGCAGTCTGCATGCGATCAGCTGCATGTTATTTCCTCCAATGTTTCTATACAACAAAGTCATAATCAAAATCCCAGCTTATCTAAGTAAGGTGCACTGCTGCAATCATATCTCCCAGTAAGTAAATGACTGAGAGACACGTTTTTGGCTTGTTGTTTTGGAGTTGCTGGAAGAAAGTTCTGGGAAACATGGGGAAACACTAAGTTTCAGCACTGTAACAGTAGAGGTGAAAGGGTAAAAAAAAGCAATCTAAATAAAAACACTTCATTACAAAGTCATTTCCTGTAATGCACTGAACAGTACAGATGGATCAAACACAATGACTGAGTGGGGTGTATTATAACATCTATTTCTCATCGAGTGCACAGCAAAAGATTTAGCACTGGCTTCGGCACAACAGATGCTGAGATAATCCTCAAAGACCTGGCTGTGTAAAACTCAATTAAGAAATCAAGACTAGACATTCCTCAAACCACAACTCAGAGCAAGGAAGCTGGTAGTGTTTGCCCTTGAATTAAGCACAACTCTGACCAATCTGTGCTATTTTCAGCATTACAAGCTCCTTCCTAATGTCAAATTAAAGAGTAAGTCAGGATGTGCCATTTATATGGGGTAATGAGCAGCATTCCCCAACAGTGTAGCTGACTGAAAGCCAGCAGACTACTAACCACAACGTGAATGTACACATAATGTCATGTATGGACGGATACAATGATCAGCCTCTGATGCTTCAACACTGCTCCTGTAGCCTCTGAACAGACGAAATATTTGGTCATTTAGGCCATTAAACGATGCAAACCACAATTACAATACGCAGTAATCCTTCATAATTGGAATAACAAGCTTAAGGCATTAGATTTTACTGCCTGTGACATTTGGGCTGTGTGCGATACTGACTAGGTCTCTCTCCAACACCAGTGCTCACAGCGAGAAAGAGTTGCAAACTCCTTTTCCTTGTCACAGAATGCAAGTTGCAATAAGGTGCTGACATTTTTGCAAAAGCTATTATTGCATGGTTGTCATGCTGGTCACTTAAAGAGAAAGATCAGATGTCAACGGATTGAGTTAGTCTGTTATTTTTCATCCAAGGTTCCTGTTTTGACAGTATCTCAGATTTTCAAGACTTTCAAGAAATTCTCAACCGGCGACAACCCCGTTTTAGTAACGCACCACAATTACCTCAGAGTCAAAAGGTCAAAGAAGAATTAAGCTCAGACCACCAACAAAGTGTTCTTTGTTTAGTTTAACATTCGTGGCCACCGTAACTATTAAACCGTGAATATGAGCTTCAACTGCCCTGAGGCTCACGTGTTGCTGAGTGGCACTTTTGTGGTTGTGGTTAATGGGAATGCGGCAGAGAAAAAAAGAGAAAGGATTGGTCATGCTTCTCATTCTCTGTGATGGAGCCAGAACACCAGGGGTTCCTCCCTCTAAGGTGCAATGACTCTCATTGTTAACCATTGCTGTAATGGTCCATGATTGCACTTGTGACAGATTTTTCCATTGTTTAAGGGTTCGAGCTAACAAAATGACTGTCTGGGAAAACACAGCACAAAATAATGCGTGTAACCTGGGTCAAAAATGCATTCATTCTTTTGGAGTTATGAGGAGGTCACATGCATTTCGACTCCTCTCATGATTTAAAAAGTTTCCCAGTATTGCTAGGTTATGAAATTGTTACACATGGAGGGTTTATGATTCAAAAGTAGGTACTTTTGTTGTGTAATTTAATTCTCATCCTAAAGCTATGTGAACTAAATGGGTTTGACAGATGGTAGATATATTTTTTAATTGTTATATACAGTATATTATACTAATATAAGTCCTGATCAAAGTGTTTTTAATTTACTGACAGAGTCCGCCTTTACATGATGCATACAAAGTTGTAAATGTAAATTTTACATATAATTGCAGTTTAAGTTGATATAGCAAACTTGTTAGCAAACAGTCACTTATTTACACATACAGCAGCAACATTATCCTCCATTTTGGAGTCGTGTGTCAGGTGACCTGACTAGTCTAATTCTTTTTCCTTTAGCTCTTGTTTAGTCTATACCAACTCCTGAGGGAAATACCTGGCTCTTTAGCAGCCTCTGTGTTCACCAGCTAATCTCTAACTCTGCTGTTAATATCCAGCATTTAACCAGTTTAACCAGTTCTACTTGCATGAACTCAGATAACCTCAGTCTTCTTGCTGAGTGATTTTGCAAGGCTCTAATTAAATGATAGGACCATTTATACAGGTGCTGTCTGTTTTATTGAGGGAACCCAAGCATAGAGAGAAGCTTAAAGCTAAACCTTGGATTTTAAAAAAATGATTACTGATCTAGAGGAGGTCCTTCCTTCCTCTCCTAAAAGCATATAGGAGAGCCAGATCTTCTCAAAGAGCAACCTCAATCCCCCGCCTGCGTCATCCCTCAAAAAGAGGTTTAGAGTAATTAGGAAAATATTCTGGTTGTCTCTTGCTTCTGTGTGCAGCCATTAAATGATATTGGCTTGGAAGAATGTGATCTTTCACCCTCTGTTCAATGTTGATTCAGCTAATTTGGGAAGAAGAATAGCAAGAGCATTATGGGTTGAAACTGAAAACATATTCATGATTCCTGGCGGTGATTCTGGGAGTGTGGGTATTGTACCCCCATAGTTTATGGTGTAATACTGGGGTGAGCCATTTAATTTTCCATCAAAGAGAAACCCCAAGTGTCCAAGGTCATTGCATAAAAGAGGAATTGGTTTGCATGTAATTACCCACAGGAAAGTTCACAGTCTGTCGTCTTTTGCATTGTTGCCATGTTCCCAGACATTTGAGTACAGCATTAATCATCTACTGTACAGGTCAAACAGGACATGGAAGCACTTAACAAGATTTGAAATGACAGACAAAACAGCACTTCGTTCATGTTTTGTCAAACTTCTATGGAAAAACACATAATTTGGCTTTTATTTTTAGCATTAGGACTCTTACCTTAATCTGCCCAATAAAGGTGTATGACCATTTATGCATCAAATAGTCTTGTATCCTTTGACATGGGTGCCATAAGTCATATGATGACTTAAATCTGCCTAAAACACAACTAAACAGATCCAAGAGAAAAAATGTTTGATATCCATGTGCGAATGATTAATAAAGACACCAAAAGAGCAGACTGAATGAAGACCATTCTCCCCACGAGTCATTTGGTACAATGCTTTACCCAAACCAAACCCAAAATGATACAAATCACCCCAGCCTGGTTTTGACATCATGATGTAAGAGTGATGCCAAAGAAACATTCACTGCTTTGCTATTTCTGGTTTTTCAAAAAAAGAGGTTTTCCTGGAATGATTGTGGAAAATGACACATGACGACATCTTAAACGTTTCCAGTGATTCATGATTTGTTTCTGAAGCTTAATGTGATAGATTGTAATTACAAAACGTCTATAAATGAGCAGTTAGGAGATGTTTTAAGTGGGTGGAAAGAGGGGACAAATGCTAAAAAAAAATGTGGGATACACAGCTGTGTCTTATAGGGAAACATGCAAATCTGAAAAATCACTATTTTGCAAAGTAACTGAAATACATTGCAAGTCCCCAATGTTGCAATAAAATCCAACAAAAACTCACCATCTAGGGTGGTTTCAAAAACTAATCAAGTACCGGACCTCCCTGGCTTTTTGATATTACTATGTTATTACAAAAGTGAAGACAGCATTTGTACATCAACTGATAAATTGTCTGGCCTTTTTCCCTAAACCTAAATAAAGAGCAAAAGACTCCCTGCCCTCAAACACAGGAACTTAAACTTTCATAGCAGATGGAAAATGTGAGCATATGAAGAGCAAGCAGTGGAAAAAGTTCCGGCGATGGTTTGAACATTTCTAATTGAAGCAGACAGTGCCTGACTGCACAGACAAGGATCCCATTTTCTGTACATACTTCAGTGGGAGACTTTCAGGCCATGAATAAATAAATCAGTAACCATTTAAAGGTGTGAAACCTCTGCAGCACGCCAAGGCGGACTTTTCAAGGCCACCTCTTGTAACAAAAAGTAGATTTTATATTCACTTAGGACCTCGAAAATGAGATGGTTCATCTCAAGGGGTTTATCCTATTTAATAAACTTGTATACACACATTTGACAAAGAATTCCATTAAATAAAGTCCCAAAAGAAAAAGGTCCCTGCTGTCCGTGTGGCTTAATGGGTTATTATTTGGCCAAGTGACAAACAAAATGAATGGTGGGACACAAGATGGCTCTTGTTGTGTCTCTTCACAAGTCTTTCCTTCATTACACATTAGCCAGGTTTGTTTTTACTAGCATGTGCTTTCCTTACTCTCAGTTAAACTGTTTTTGTATCATCCTAATTCTTTCCATCATTCCCAACTGAATGTAAACTTTGTACTGTCTTCTCTAAAATATTCCAGTGCAGATGAATTTAAAGATTATATTTGCTACTATATGTTGACCATAAAACGTAATTACCTGCATCAATTTGATTAACATTTTTTTCCACAATTCAGCTTTCTCAATTTGCCAGTGGAAATAATTTGATTTGATTTAGGTGACTTAACAGTTGATGCACTGATGTGACCTAATGTGAAAACCTGCTTCTGCTTGCACTGGGGAGAGTTCAACCCTACTTTATACGTTCCAAAAACACTTGCTTTTCCAACAAAAACTGCTGATCAACAAAGTGGCCCAACACTTGTATGTACACTCGTAAAGCATTAATTTTTTTTGTGATGAACGGTTACAGATGCGGCACATTAGACCCCTACAGCATTACAGCGAGGCAATGACTAAACATGGAGCTGCTGTGACAAGTTGTCTTGTCATAGAAGAGAAAGCAGGTGTTAAAAATAATATTACTAATAATAACATTGCCCCGGCCTTTCTGTGTGGAGTTTGCATGTTCTCCCCGTGTCTGTGTGGGTTCTCTCCAGGTGCTCCGGCTTCCTCCCACTATCCAAAGACATGCAGGCTAGGTTAATTGGTGTCTCTAAATTGTCCTTAGGTGTGAATGTGAGTGTGAGTGGTTGTCTGTCTATGTGTGGCCCTGCGATGGACTGGCGACCTGTCCAGGGTGTACCCTGCCTTTCGCCCTATGCCAGCTGGGATAGGCTCCAGCCCCCCGCAACCCTGTAAGCAGGATAAGGTTGACGATGGATGGACGGATAATAACATTGTTGGCGTTCTATTCCATTGTCCTAGAAAGCCATGTGACAATGAGCCAGCATGCACAACGCCAGGACCATGAAACTGAAGCAGCTTAAATGGAATTCAGCCATCATTAATTGTATTATTTACATCATGCTCATTTCTGCTATAACATGTTAAATGTGAAGCCTTCAGCAGGAATGTGTGTGCACTATAAACAATATTGCAAACTCATCATAAAGAAATCTCTCCAAAACTCTACAGGGTACCTTTAATGGTTTGTTTATAGTTTGCACATTTCTGAGATGTCTGCAATATAGAATGTAAATCATTGCTATGTTTCCATCAGCTACCTTTATGAAAATATATTCAGGAGGATGTCACAATATTATACACATCATGCTACTTGTATTTTCTCTCATTTTCCAAATGAAGAAGGTGACATGCAAAAAGGGCCCCCATCTAGAATCCAACCAGGGACACTGGAGTCATATAAATCCCACCTGTGATTTTTTAAATTCTTTTTTTCTTTTTTTATATAATTATGTATGGTGTTATCTCTATGTTTTATGCACAAATTGATTACACATAAGAAAAAGAGAATGACAATGACTCATTCAGGAATCAGTTTCTCTTCCAACAAAGTTGGACTGATACAGATTTGACTACAGAGATGTATCAGGAGGTGCTGTTGAAACCTTTTGCAGTCTAGAATTGACACTAATACATTTTAGACATTGTTTATTACTTTTTAGTTAAAAAGTTATTGAAATAACATCCTGTGTTTTTCTTTTTATAATTTCATTGCTTTACATGTACTGTTTGATACAAGTCACAGCTGAGGATTTAATGATCCTGAGGTTTGGGGACAGCACAGCAGTGATGGTCAACAGAGCTTTGGCTGAGAGACAAGACTTTAAGTGTGACTAATCTGTCTCTCTCTCTCTCTCTCTCTCTCTCTTTAACACACACGCACGCACACATAAAGACACATAAACACACACACTGGCTGATTGGACTTTCCAAGTCGCTTGGAGGCAGCACTGTTCCTCGAACAAGCGGTGTCTGAGTGGCTGTCATCATAGACTTGGCCTTAGTGGCCCAAACAGTGTGGCTCGCAGCCAGAGGATCTCACGCTCCAGTGGAAGTCCGCCTGTTGACTCACTGCAGAAGGACACTAAGCGAACTCTACGCCTTGACTTGCAGACAAACCAACCGCGGGGTCTCTCTACATCTACGTTAGCATCCATAGAAAGCAGCTGCGCAAATAAATAATAATAAAGAACTCCTTAGAGAAGTTAAGGACGTCTGGATGATGTAGTGCATCCAAGGACACCACTGCTGGTCATTTCCAACATACAGTACACATTGCGTAAATGTGAGATCAGAGTGAGTGATAATCAACAGATGTATTGTTCTTTTGTTTAACATCAATCTGTGCTACTAAAGTTATTTTAAAGAGAAAATTGTCCATAATGTGCTGTCAAATTACTGCCATACCGCTGCCATAAATCTTGGAATTACCGTTGTAATGTAATGTCCAAACATTTGTTATCAATTACCTTCCTATCAAAGATGAAATTAGCATCCCCGTCATTCTCATGATATAATGGAATACTGTGAGAAATGTTTTTATGCATTTCATAAGTAGACTTGTGTCGTTAGTGTTGGTGTGTTTATAAATGCTGGGGGGTGGCTCCTTTCAGGGTTCAGATGTCGTCTAGGCTCTTTTCCATCTTTCATAAACACATTTTCAAGACCTTAAATCTGGAAATGTTCATGCTAGTCCCATTGAGACGGTCAGGGCACTAGATTCAAATTGGAGGAAGACAAGCTCTTCGGGGAATCACAGCAGATCACTACAGTTATGAAATGACACACACCATCATATCCTTCTTTAAAGTAGACATTGTTGCTGATTGTGTGCTAAAGTAATTCAAACAAAAAGCTCAGGATCCTCTCTCAAACAGAGAAACATGACAGTTTTAAAAGCAGACAATCATTCTCTGGGTCTTTATGGGGGCATTATGTCTTTTGGGGAAGATGAAGAAACTGCTATGGGAAAGTGGGAAACATTTTTATCATGATAACTTTTTAATCTCTAGACAGGAAAATGAAATCACCTTGTCCGGAGGCTGGGTCTGTTTGCAGTTGTTCTTGTAAAATAATATAGGAGGCAGGTTACCTTAGAGGAATTCCCAGGATTAGCCTGGAACTACCTTCGAATCACGCAACAGCCTATTGTCGACTTCCCTCGATGGTTTGGGAGAGAAGAGATTAGTATCTAACTGTACAGAGACCTAAGTGAGGCCACAGTTGGGAGGAATACAGTGTACACTTCCACTGCACTCCTTTTGATCTAATCCAAGCTGTTGTACAAAGTAAACCCTCATGGGGTGGGGGAAACTAAGAAACAAAACTAAAGACATCTGCTGAAACCTGGCTGGGCCTTCAGTCACATCATTGAAATACTACAGCTAGTACTGGGTAATGGAGACCACATTGGGTGTTTTCATAGATAGGTGAAGTAAATATGATAGTGGGTCCAGACGTGACCAGGACCAGAGTTCCATTTCTGGCTGTCACCGAAAAAAAACAAAGCCCAAATCTGAGTTAAATTTTCCAAAGCAGTGAAAATTCAACACGCACCCTTGTTTAGTGTAATTACTGTTTTTAGACTGGCATCATAATTAACCGATACTCACTAATGTTTGATACAAGGTAGTATTGTACTATAAAGTTTTAGTACATGACATATATAAAACATATAGTTTAAAGGAATAGTTTTACACTTTTGGGAAATGCACTTTCATAAATCTACCTTGTATCGTGAGGAAAGTTGAAAGAGAAGACTGATACCACTCTCATAACTATCTGCTATCCATTCAGCAGACAGTTAGCTTAGCTTGCTCCATAACTTAGCAACACTTTAGATCACATTTGTTCAATTTCCACAAACACTGAAGTGTAGTACAAGTGTCAAATTCAATATAACATGTTAATAAGTTAGATTTAGAGGTGGAAATTACAATGTTATTATTACATGTAACATAAATTTGGCTCACAGTAAGAAGAAAAATTGGTCCTGACAGCAATGTAAGCACGTGGCTTTAAGTTTCCTAATGATTTTTTCATGCCTTTGGCTTCTTTGGTTCATGAGAACAATACAGCAGAAGGCGGTGGCTCCAAAGTGTATCATGCTGCTACATGTAGCAGCTAAACAGGCCTACAAAACCATAAAATAAACTCTGTGGAGGAAGAAGGTCAGACCCATGAAACTGCTCAGTCCAAGTTACCTAACGCAGGGCAGCCTCTTACAGTTACATGGACATGAAAACATCTCTACAAAAAAAGTCAGTGGTTACATTTTTTCCATAATTTTCCCATTATTACACAGGTCAAAGTAGAGAGAGAATCAAGAAAGATTGGTAGGATCCGCTGAATATGCTGAAGGCTCAGAGACAGATTTTATATGGCGAACACCTTAAACCACAAAGTCACCAGGACATGTGAAATGAGTCTGGATCCCATTCATTGGGCAAGTTGTGTAACACAACCCTCGGACGGAAAAGCAGGGAAGACAGCCCAGAAGGAAGCGTTAAACCTGCAAGCTAAATAAAGGAAAATGGGAGGTTTGCAGACAAGAAAATCACCTCCACTTTTGGGAGTCTCTAGTGTCTCCTGCCTGTAACTAAATTGCTTGAGCGGAGGCGAATTTGGGTCTTCAAGTTCTGAAAGTATGAAGACAAAGTCAAAATCTATACAGAAAGCAATGAATATGCCCCATGAACCCAAACAAACCCCCAACTATAGAACATTTTGGCCCAAAGCTAAAGTCATGATGGATAAACTAAGGGGAAACAGACTGATTTTGACTGAACAATGGCAGGGCCTGAGGGGTTTAGAGATGAAAGACCATGAGGTTATCGTCTTACCTGTCATTTGGTGCTGGTGATTGAAGATCTGCTGGAGAAACTGAAGATAACCATTTTTAATTAAATTTGCTTCAAGGGATAGTTGGATGGATTGTCTATACAGAAGACACCCTTTTGCCATATCACAGCCACCTACACAATGGGAGAGTTCAGAAAAATTGTCCTGCAGAATAAAAAGCCACATGATATTACATTAAAGCCTGCAGAAAGGGATTCTTGAGGGTGCAGAAGTGCAAAGAACATAATGTAAAACAAATGTTTCATATCAGAGAGTCACTATAGTTACATGCTGGCATTGTTCTATATTTTTATTGTTCATAAATTGAGAAATGAAAAAACAAGACCATATTTTGTTTAAAAAACAAAAAAACATTCATTCCTAACAAATACATAAAAAATGGATTACAAATATACAGTTCCATTTTTTCAAAGGCTCAGTAATACCCTAAAACAGGCATTTCGTTTTATATGTCACTCCAATAGAAATACATTGTGCATTTGATGGCGACTATTTTCAGCTGTGGATTAATACACATTTGTTGCGCTGAGTATTTACAGCACTTACTTAAATAGAGATAGAAATAAATAGAAATAATCTACAGTACACATGTTAATGGTAAAGTGCTATGGTGTGATTAATGTAAATTTGTGTGTTTTGAACAGTTTTTGGATAACAATGGAGGTCTGTGGCAAAAGAATAAACTATATCAGACACTGTCTCCATGGACAATACTTGGATCATGTCAGACAATGCATAGTTTTGTTCTGTCCATGGGATGTGTTGACTGTAAGCAGCGGCGCTGGCAGAAACTTTGGGGCCCATGATAAAAAATCACTGGGCCCCCTCTGCGCAGCTGTTGTCACCACATCTCTAGGACCTAACTGTCCCGTCAAAAACTTTACATCACTCTAATTAAAGGTTTGCAACTGTCTTGCTTCTTGTAGTTCAATACTAGTACTAGCACAATATTTACTGCTGGTGATTTGTACATGCGAGTCTGCATACAGTATGCAATCTTTTACAGTCTCAATGTATTTTTATTGTAAAATTATCTATAGATGTCATTTAACAGCCATAATTAAATCTAAATGAACGTATCAAACTGGATTATTTTAATATTGTCTGTAACTTAAAATGCATGCTGAGGAAGGCTGATTTCTGTCATTAATAAATATTTCATTTTCTTTTTTTGTTATGATAAAAATAGCAAGAGAGAAAGAGAAATCCCTACAGCCTCCCTGGAATGATGCTAACTCATTAACACAGCGCTGCTCACCTTATTTACTGGGAAAGGGAGGATACAGTTATATACAGTTATGAGACTGGTCTGCTGCTGACTCACCTGTTGTTATACTAAAGGGGTCAGGGACAATGATTTAATATGAATATCTTGCTAAACGTTTCCCTGCACTGATTAAATGTTGATGAAATTTAGGGTAACACTAGTCTGTAGCTAGCTAGCTTATTTCACTGTGGACATTAAACCAACAGGTTAACACCACTCACAGACTAAAGGCTGCACACCTTTCTTGGAGAAAAACTAGGTTACAGACTGACATCCTGTCCTTTGTCTTTCCTCTATGTCTTTTCTCTCTTTCCATTTTTGAAAACCAGATCGTGGTTTAGGCAACATTGTGATTACTGTGTTTCTGGCGCATCTACTGATTGTAACTAAACAACGTCACTGATGAGGGCGCTGAGGCAGGACCAAACCATTCCATGCAGATACAGGGGGGTGGCCTGTCAATATGGATGTTTACTTTTTGGTCAATGGGAATATTTAACTTCTATTGCCAAAAACAAAGAGATCATTAATTGCATTATTATTTTCAAAATACTCAATAATGATGGTTTATGTAAATAAAATTTGATATTACTTTACAATTATTTTGGAATTGTCCTACGTTTTCCACCCTATTGGTGCCCCTGACTGAGTAAAAAGATCACCATATTCGGGGTCAGAGATGAAGTCAAACAAAAAGTCCAACCACCATCTCCTTTCATCTGACATCAGGCAAAAGCAGGATAAAACTAAAAGCAGGATAAAACTAATTTTAAAATGTATTCACTCTCTATAGAGCAGATCCAAGTCATTCCTTTCACAGAACAATAATTTGTTGAGCGGTGCCATTTGAATACATTTGAGGGCAAAACCAGAACCACCAAACCACCAAACAGCCTGTTAATAACCTGTCAGCTGACATCTAGGGCTGAGAATGAAGCCTAAATTACAAACTTCAACAGACATCAAAACCTTCCATTCATGATTCATTCTAAATATATTATGAGATCATGCAATGATTTGACTATTTCATTCAGCAGCAGCGCAAAAAAATTTAACAGAACATTTGATTAACTCTGGCAAAATGGTCAAACTGCCAGTAAAAATGACGTAGTGCTCTCAGCCTTGATCAGTTAAACCAGTGATTGAGTTTCCATTACATTACTAGGCGGCATTTTTCCCAGAATCATGCAAAAATGTCAGCATGTGATTTGCTAAAAAAATGAGGATCTTGCCTAACATTGTGAGACAAAGTGAAGTGGAGCATCAGGCTACACATCAAGCAACTGGCTTTGCTCCCATGAGTCATAAAAAAGACAAAATGCTTCAGTTTCTATTAAAGTACAGCAGGATCTTCTTCATCAAAAAAATATCTGATTACACTTTAGTTTGTTATTTTCATAACTACAGATCATTTGAAAAGAGTTGCATTTCTGCATGTGGCATGTGCTTTTCCAGGATGTTTTTTTCAAACTGTAAAACCATGAGAAGAAAAGACCCTTGTTGAGAGAAGATTTATTAGACTGTTAAAGAATAACGATTAATCGTCTTTCGAAAAGACCTGGCCCTAATTGCAGTAGTTAGAGTAAATTACAGGGATATTATGCTGTGTTTTGCTATTTCTGCTCAACTCATGTTGAAACAAGACAAGCAAAGAGCATCATGAATCAGACTTGTTTTACTGGGGCCAAACACAGCAATGTCAGATGAACTATGAATACGTATCGGTTGGATTTCATCACTTCATTTTCAATCATAGCTTAGCAACTGTAACTAGGCACAGCAGATCAATCAAGCACTTCTCCGCATAATGACAACATGTGCATGGAGCTCTAGTAAGAGTGATACTTACCATTCAAAGTGTTTGGAGAGGGTGTCTAAACCTCTGTAAAACCAAAAAAAGAGAAAGAGATTCCTCCTGGTAAAAGACCTGTGGCTGATCAGTCATGTAGTGTGGAAACCACAACTTTGAGATTCCCAATTACAAAACAGAAAGTTGTGTAGTGTGAACAATACTATTCAGCAGGCACTTGGTTAATGTGGTTAGTGGAAAGCTCCCGCATCCTGGCTAAAGAAGTGAACCTACCTGGAAGTTGCAGTGTGTCCTCAAAGTTGAACCAGTTCCGGAGATGTGTGTCTCCCTGCCTGCGCTTGATCGCGGTAGGAGACTCTCCTGAGCTGTGTGTTGCTTGTCTAGGTCTGCCGCACGCCACGGCAGCTCTCGAGAAGCTGTTTGTGACCATTGTGAGGCCCTGCCCATGCGGGTACTAAGGTACCGTATGGCTCTTTTCTCTAGGACGGCCAGATACGCTCTCCCCGTGGCGCAGGCCCCGCGATCGCTGAGGCGGCTCAGCGGTTTCAGTCATGGGGATCACAGCAAGATCGGCTGGAGGATTCCGAGATGGCTGATGCCCGTTCTCGTCCTTCATCTGCTGACTCCGACTCCTCTCATTCCCGTTCGGGAGCCCGTTCTCGGCTTCTTCCGTTCGGCGAGGCGAATGCACTCTGGCTCTGAGGAGCTAGATGT
>JAPMOB010251069.1:0-15799 GCA_029875015.1 Lepomis gibbosus | reverse complement strand
GCCTAGACTGCCGGGGCACTTCCTTGTTTTGTGGATTTTGCCTGCTCACCTTCAGGATTTGTTTGCCAGTTTGGACTGCTTATTCCTGGTTTTGAACCATGCCTACCTCACCTTCCCATGTGTACCTTTTTATCTAATTATTATGTACAATTGATCTGCATCTGCATTTGGGTCCAGTGTCTTGTGTTCCTGTTCTTCGCTTGAACAAAATGTGAAAGTTACTAACAACTATCAACTTTTTCCCTTTCCCGTAGTTTTGGGCTTCTTCGTGGTGATGACCGATGACCTCTCTTATTAAGAGAAACAGACAAGTTACTCATACTTACTACATACCCGATAATTGTCAGCACAAAAACAGAGATGACAGAGAGTTCATAGAAAACCTGCTTCTGAAAGATTTTGTCTTTGTCATTCTTAGCTTGTGCCATCCTCCTGAACAAGACAAAGACTGGCTCATATATATATATATATATATATATATATATATATATATATAAAATTATAAATCCAGGGAAGGGAGAACACACTGACAACACACACATTTACTGAAACATAAAATTGAACTGTGAACTAAATCTCCATCTGACTACAGTTTCAGGGCAGGGCAAAGTTTACATAATGTTTAAAGTAAATGTATAAAAAGTGAAAAAGGCCCATATTGTAAAACAAGATCATTTTTCATCAAACTATGAAATTACACATTTGATATGCTTGTAATTTATTATCCACAGTACAATCAAAGTAAGCTTTATTGTCTCCTAACCCACATAACGGACTGATCTGTTCCAGACAGATGGCAGGGCTCACTTATGGCATTCAGTTGGCAATGAAATGTGTAAAAGTATGAAATAAATATACAAGCTAGATATGGTGCACTGGTGGACTATTGCACAAACTACCAATAAAGGGAGTGTGGTGATGGTAGAGTGGAAAAGACACAGGCCTTTGGTATGAGAGACATTGTTTCACCTATGTGTCCCTGTGCAAGACACTTGTTGCTCCAGACTAGCAGTCAGACAACCTCTGACTTGTATACAACTGTAAGTTGCTTTGAATAAAAGCATCAGCTAAATGTCATGTAAAAAGAAGCAAATAATTCATACTAATTGATAAAAATAAAAGCTTAAATGAGTGATGAAAACAATGAATGAGCATAGCGTTTGATAACCTCTTTTTCTGCAGGCTAAAAGCATGTGTTGACTGGAGGCAGTTTTCTAAGAAAATGTTGCTGCGGGGGGCAAAACTACACTCCATATCTGGAACTGCATTTAACCAGTTTTCATTAAATTTGTTCTCTGTCTCTATTAACAACTTTATGTCACCCCTTTCCCTTATCAGTTATGGTGTGCTTCAAGGGTCACTTCTTGGATCAATTTTGTTTTCCATATATATGCTTCCCCTGAGTGATGTGATCTGTACCCTTGGTATGTCTTTTCATTGCCATTCAGATGACACACAGTTGTACCTCCCTATTAGCCCGTTGACCTCAGCATGCTTCCCTACAGGACTACATGGCTGATATAAAAACTGGATGTCAACAATTTCTCTTCAGCTCAGTTCTAACAAAACAGAAATTCTTGTTTTCGGGCCCCAGTATGTTACTAAATACATACTGCCATCTATTGGTCACTTGCCACAGCATATTCTGTTGCAAGAAATTTTGGTGTCCTGTTTGGTAACACATATAAAGCTTGTCCTGTCATGTTTTTATCTATTTTAAATTTTAGAGATGCAGAGACTGTTGTACATGCTTTTATTTCTCGTATTTCTCGTACCTTGATTTTTGCAACAGCCTCTTCTCTTGTCTTACATGTAAGATTTGTTTTTTTTTATGCAATTTGGCACCCTTATGGTTTCAGAGTGTAATTCACCACTGAAAGCTAGCAAGGCGACAACTTTGCTAACACTGCCAAACATCAAGCAAGTCCGACAACACAAGAAATAGCGAGATTAATGAATTGTCAGCTCAGCGTCTGCCTTACAAAGCTCTTGCCAATATCTAGGAGCCTTTTGCTTTGTCTCAATTTAAAATATGGTCACATCCGGTGCCTAGTTGCAAAAAAAATCAACATGGCAGCAGTCAAACTGCCAAACTGGAGGCATCTTACTATGATAATATACTGACTATAATTACATTTGTGCATTCCATTAAATTAATGTGTTGCTTAGATGTATTCTTATTTTTGTCATAATGCAAGAACTTAAGGACTCAAAGGCAGACTGGGAAAAGTTTGAAGGGGTAACAAAAGGGTTTTATTGAAAGGTGCAATGAAAGACTGGGTGGTTGGTTCCAGAAGGGCAGAATGGAGAATACGGAGGAGGAGAATTTGTCCAGGCAAGATGTGAGCTGAGCAGCATGTGGCATTCAGCAGCGTTCCCAGAGGTAGTGAGATCCTGGGCACAGAAAAAACAGGTTAATCCAGGGAGTCACAGAAATTACAGGGAATCTTACTGGAGATAGTCGGCCTTGACGCATATACCACGTCTGGTTAACTGATGATCTGGCGAAGAATGTGAGGAGAACTGGGGTTGAAATACTGCAGGAGCTTGATTAATGGAATGAGGACCAGGTGCGCTGCTGGAGCCAGAGAGTGTAGCCACGCCCAGACAAACACAGACAGGGAGGACAGACAGAAAACACAGGGAAAGGGGGGAACAAAAGAACACAAGGTAGTGGGGAGATTCTGCAGTACCACAACAATTTTAGCCTTATTCTTTCAGTTGCAGCAGCAACGTGTTGGCTTTTCAACATTATAATCAATCTCTAGTTCCCTCCATCATTCCCTCCTGCAGTGACACATCATTAACAATGATCATATCTGAATTTTTTCAGCCTTTCTGGCATCAAACTGAGCCTTTTTAAGAGCCCCGACCTCATTAAATTGACTGTATCAGAGGTTGTGAAAACTATGAAATTGTTTTCTAGTTAATCCAACAGGAAACTCTGAAATGAAAAGCTTTAAAATGTAATCAAATTAGCCACTTGACAAAAGTATTAACAGAAACACATGTACAGTCTCATATATGCATACTGGATGAACACATGTTGACACACGTGATTACAGCACGCTTGCTGTCACAAAATAACACTCTCAATATGCACACACGCCTGCCATCATTCATACACACACAAACACACGTCCCTCTCCCCTCGCTGCACACTTCAGCCGTGCTAATTGAGAAAATCACTCATGTGTGGGGAAGTGACTGAGGTGTTTCAGATCCGCGGTAAGCTGTAAAGCGGCGTCCAACAGCAAAATCCAGCGGCACTTTTTTCCCGCTCGCATTAGCACTGCGCAGCATTGTCCTTAATCACAACCCTGAGATGAATCCAAGAGGCGTGAATTTCATTAAAATCTAAAATTAGTGCTCTGCCAGCTGTGTGTGTGTTGTAGCGTGTTGCGTGCTGTAAGTGGAGGCCCTGTTCATCTGATTTCAATGTGGGAATCTTTCCAGGGAGCTATTAGCTGAAACGCCTATTTTGAAAAGTGTGTTTAACCTACAGGGAGCCAGCTAATCTACAGCCCTCCATTTAAACAATGGAATGTAATTATGCTTATTAAGTTATTATGATGGTTGGGTGAGCAGCTTACTGCCATATCGGGCCTCCTGTGTTGCGGTAGAAACTCAATGCATTTGTGGTTTAAATCAAATACTTCAGATAAAATGACTCACAAGGAATTAAACCCCAACCTTGTATAAGTATCACTGCCTTGTTTTGTGACAATCAAGCTGAAAACGCAGTGCTGATTGAGTGGTGGGTGCATCTCTAACAGAAAGGTAATGCAATCTTTATTTTTTGAAGTATTTTTTAATCGGTCTGCTTTCATTTGTCCACTGAAATGACAAAAAGAAACAATATATTGTACAAAAATGGCCACAAGTCAATGAGTAGTTTGACACTTTATTACTTGTTTTAATATGTATCATATCTACTACTTCTTGTGAGTTTTTTATTTACTGTTAAATAAATGAGTTATAGTCTTTTCTATGCTTACAAGCAGCTATGATTCTACATCTTATAGATTTTATTATTTTTTAGTGTGGAAGTGTTGGGTTTTGTTCAAGGACACCTCAACAGAATATTGAGCTACTTACTGATTTATAGCTCAATCAAACCTGTGACCTTTGACCTTATTTTGGCGTTTATGCAAAAAAATTACCTTGAGGCAGCGTTCATCTCAGATGGAGGTCACCGTGGATCAAAGCAGCTTGGAAATATGTGTGTTTTGACAGAAGTATGTTACTGTGTCAACAGAAGTGGATTTTGGACATGCTGGCTGTGATGGGCCAGTAGAGGCCACATGTCTCACAGGCAGAGTAAGTAAGTAACAGATCAGAGACGTGGTGAAGGAAGCCTGAAGAGGGCTGCCATGGTTGTGTGTTGTCACCACCTTTGTTAATGATTGGTGCAGACATGCAGTGGAGAGTGCTTTGGTTTGGTGACTGCCGGATTGTGTCTCTGCATTTTTGTGAACTTGCACTTCAAGGTTTGCAGCTGGGAGAAGAGATAAATCTGTTGAACACAAAAAAGGGTGGATTGTCCTCTTGAGGTTGGGAGTGAGTTAATGCCCCAGATGAAGATCAAGTTTTAGGGTCTTATTCACAAGTGAGGGTAAGATGGAGAATGATCTTAAAAGATGGGTCATTGATTTGTTGAAGGAAATTGTGTTTAGTGCACATTTAGTGCATTTGTGTTGACATGGACATGGTGAGAACCAAGGATATTTTGTTTGGGAGAGCCTGGGAAGCTGCTGATTAGCACTGAATATCACAAATGAGAGACAGTGAAAGTCTTTTTGGCAGGAATCACATCTATGTGGTCAGATCCTCCTGTTTATCAGAAGTCCTTGATACAGTTTAGGCAGACAGGTGTGTCGCTTAGCAACTGCACATGAGCCGTGCCTCAGAAAGTTTCCATGTGTCTTTAATTCATAACCAATCAGAGACTTAAAGTGACTCCGTGTTGTAATCACTGACCAACCAGAAACATTACATCCCAGTTTGAGCTTATTTTGAAAGGGATGCCGGAAGAAATGTTGTTGTCCTGCAGTCTGAATCCAGACACACTTCATATTCCAGATTTGTATTTTACTTTCTGCAGTCTGAAGAATAAACTACTTTGTAATAAAAGAAGTAAAGACTTTTTTACTTCTTTATCTTTGTGTTTGGTTCCTACGAATCTGGTTATTTATTTAAAGTTATTGAAGTCTGAACAAGCAAAACAATAGCAACCACAACAAAAGCTGATGTTATACCAGACTCACACTGTGCTCATAAGCTCTGAGTGGTGCCTGAATGATTGAAATTCCTGCTAAACAAAGTTTCCTGGCCAAGGTATATGTGTAAGGAACCGGGAGAGGAGCTCAGGCACTCAAAGTTACCTTCAAAGGAACAGAGAGCCTAAAATGGAGAAACTTATTAGCCAACATGTCCTCATGTTGGCTAATAAGCCAATGATTTGCGGTGAGAAGGACCAGTGTCTTGGTGAGGCTACTGCAATGGAGTATGAGCACTAAGTTGGATGAGGTTTCAAAGGGCAGCCGGTCTTGCTTGTGGGTTATGATGTGCTGGGTTTAGTGGATTGCTACAAGCAGCAGAGAGAGTGGTTTTCGACTGCTGCTTTACCTCACGTGATGTAAGTCACCTACCCAACATTATTTATCTTAAAACTGTAAAAAACTCAACGTTGAATTGGTTTCACAAGGGACTCAAGCTCCTGCCTCCTGGGTGAAAGTCCTGTAATTGTTTCACTCATCCATCCACCCCAATCCACACAAAGTTTCTCGTTCTTTTTGCTACATCACCTGACTTTCTCCTTTGCTACTCTCATACGGCATAATGCAGCACTGTAATAGCTGTGTTGCACAGTCCAACTTCCTCTGTTTTTTTTCCTGTGATAGTGTCTTTCAGCAAGAAACTGAACTCCTACTTAAATGCAAACTTTAAACTTTATCTGGATAAAAGCAGCAGCAGAACTTCTGAGGAGGAAACATAACAAAGAGAGGGCCACATTGCAGCATAATCATCAAGACAGTAAGCAGGATCAGTAGGATTGATCAGGTGTCTGCAGCACAGACGTAACGATTTTATTTTAAAAAATTTAAAAAAGTTGATCAGATACTAAATGATGCTACTAATCCTCTCCATCTGAAATTCTTAGGGAATAGCAGGTCAAGTGGCAGAATCCTACAACATTTTTTGTTTTAAGTGAGACAGGGTAAACCACATGAATTTCCGCTTGTGGGATAAAAAAGTTTACGTTGATGTGATGTCTCTGATTCAGAGTCACAACTTTAGGTTAACTGATTTTTGCGTGTGTTTTTGTTTGTGTGTGTGTGTAGGTGTGTGCAGCAGCATCACAGTACCTCTCTCTGTGTGATCAGTGTGATTACAGTGTACTCACTGTAGTGTCACTAATGTGGTTGCACAGTGATTACAGTAACAAAGCAGTGACTCTGGCTGCCTGCCCCAGCCAATTCACTGCAGCTTATGTTAATGAGGAGGTGAATGTGGGTGTGGAAGGTCACAGTAATTCTCTGAACAGGATGAACCAACTCATTTTAGGAGTATTTTAATATACATGTTGGTTCATTCTCACTTCTCAATCAGGTACACAGGGAAATAGAAATCTCTTATTAATGGACATAAACAACAGTTCATATACATATTGAGAATTAAATGTGTGTAATTAACATCTTTGATGAGGTCTGTGAAGATTCTCAATTCTTGACCTGACACACCTGCACATTTTAGACAGTGAAGATGGTCGATATCAGTATCTTCAACCAAGTCCATTTGCCCTTGACTTTAACCTTCATTGGATATCTTTGAGGAGGGCAAGCAATTCATTTCATAATCAATGCAAAGCAGCTACTAATAGTTATTTTCAGTATTGATTACTGTTATGTTAATATTTTGTAAGTCCAAAACACAATCATTTATTATATTCATTATTTGTATATATATATATTAGATCCATGTGTTCTGCTCTAGTCCATGTATGTCTTGTTCCAGTAGCCCATTTCTTATCAGGTTGCCCTGGTTCCCTAGCAACCGACGGGGACCTTGTTAACCCGGGCGACGTCCGAGCCGGTATGGCTCTTGTATTTGTGGTTTCACTCATGCCTGAGGTAGGCCAGTAGCATTAAGGACCTTGCCTAAGGGTCCACTTGGATACCCATGCCCTGACCGGGAGCCACGAGTATGGGCTGGAAGTCCCAAGGTCAAAATGGAAGACACCTCCTAAGGTAGTTGAGAATGACCGAGCTAAGATTCTGTGGGACTTCAAGATCCAGACTTACAAACTGGTGATGGCTAACCAACCAGACATCGTGTTGATCAACAAACAGCAGAAGAAGGCAGTAGTGATAGATGTGGCAATCCCGACCGACAGCAACATCAAGAAGAAGGAACACAAGAGAGCTTGAGAAATACCAAGGGCTGCAAGAGGAGCTAGAAAAGATATGGAAAGTAAGAGCAACAGCGCTGCCAGTGGTAATCGGAGCACTGGGGGCTGTGACCCCCAGACTGGGAGAGTGGCTACAGCAGATTCCAGGTAAAACATCAGAGGTCTCTGTCCAGAAGAGTGCACCTATACTTTCATGTGGTCAAACTTAATCCAACTGGAATCCAATCATCTAAAATGCATTTTAATGCCAGGTGGAGATGGCCCCCTCCAGTAGCATTAGTACTCTTGTAGATCACCCAAATGTTTGTCTTTGAGCGAAACATACAGTAAGTTATAAAAGCAAAGGTGAATACCGTACAAATGAAAGTCTGCCATGGCAACATCTGCTCATGTGTGGAGTTTCTGAACATCCTGACCTTCAGGATTCAGAGGGAAAAAGAAATATACAGTAAGAGATTTGGAAAATGAATGTGATGCTGTTGATTTTGTGTCCCCGCCTCCTGCTGCTGCAGCGTCAATGTGACGTGTTTCGAACGCTAATAGGCTGCATCCTCCTGTAATGGCGTATTGTGCCTTCTGTTGACAGGGAGGACACAATATTGGCTGTGCAGACTCACGCTGTAAAAGCTAATCGCCCGTGGCACCAGGCAGACCTTCCCCTAATGAACCATGCGGCTGAGGTTAATTCAATTTGGACAGGAGCTCTCATGGGCCACAGCGTTTCTCTGAAAAAAATTGGAGCTGGCAGAAAATGGGGCACAGATACCCGAGAGTAGATTTATGAACACATAAATGATGAATGAGGGCATGAATTATATATAAACCTGGTGGGTCCTGAACAGGGTGGAATAGAATCGACCAGTAGTCAGTGTGTTTTGCCATTTCTCTGACCGTTCACATAGCTGTCCCTCATGATTTCTTACTGTACGACACAACTGACATTTTTCTTTAAAGGGATAATCTGTGATGTAAACGTAAACAAAAGAGATGCTCCAACTCTGCTGCTGTGACTGACAGATCTTTTAAACGGACACAAGAAAGTTACAGTTTTCAGTAAAAGGTTAAAATCTGGTCTGAAAATCTGATTGGCTAATCATCCATAGAGACACCTCAAACATGGCTGCAGTCAGTAGATAAAACACTGTTCTACAGTAAATTGGTGTATAGGATGTGATTTCAATTTCCTTTGACAAAACATTACGGACAGATTTGAGATGGGACACACGTAAAACACCAATCCTTTCTCTCGGATTTTGAACTAGACAAGATATATTCATGTTTCCATGTCTTCATAGGGATTGGATAAAAAGGATTGGTTTAATCTTCTTAGGTATTCACTCCAGGGATGTTCCAATCATTTTTTTGGCTCCATTCCTAATTCCTAATATAGTCGTTTTAATATTTAATATCTGCTGAGTTCAATCTGAGACTTATATTTAACCAGATCACATAGCAGCCCAATGCTGACTCAAGGTACAACCTGTAAATGAGCTAGAGAAGATAGAACTTAAAGCTGGAGTGCAGGACTTTTAACATATAAATGAACATCTGTTACATTCAAGCCCTCATCAAACACACAAGGTCTCACAATGATGATTAATATAACCATCTGGTTAAATCTCTGTGTTTTATTAGTGTACCTCAGAGTGTTTAAATCTGGTGTCTGTGGCGACATTCCCACGATGGTGCACCAGTAACGATGCTTTTTACGGCAACCAGCAATGATTGGTTTGCCAGAGCTGAAGGGGGGACTAGCCTCAAGTTGTATACACAAGAAGTACCGATGGAGTAGCTACAGCAGCTAGGAGAATGGCAGAGCACATGGTGAACAAAAACACGTCTAGGAAAAGTTTCAGATGAAAAAGATAACCAGCTTTCAGAGAAAGTATTACAGTCAAAAAACAAAAACAATTGACGGAGAGGACACTTTTTCCTTGTTGTAGAGCTCTGAGAGAAGAGAAGGGACTGGGTGCAGACACGATGTCGTGTTACTGCTCTCGGACAGGTTGGTATTTGTAAAATATTTCTAGGAGGCTATGTAGCTGTTACATTTACTCGACCTAAATAATGGAGTATTGTCTTGGAACTGTGAAAATGTCTCTGTACATTGTAACTAGTGTCTGGGGCGAGCTCACCTGCAGGCATACAATACTGTGCAGACATTTTAGGCAGGTGTGGAATGAACACTGTGAAGTAAGAATGTCTTCAACAACTTTTCATAGACATGCAAAGTAAGGGAACAGATATTTCACAATAAAAATACACAATATTTGGTGAGACCACCATTTGCCTTCAAAACGGCATGCACAATATGTTCACTTGCAGCATATGTATGTTATGAGCAGGCATCTACAGTGTTTGTGTCATCAGTGCAAGAAGGGGAGACAAAAGTTAAGCACTGAAAGGTTTCATTTATCCTGAAGTACCTTTTTGTGTCAATGATGTTCAGTAGTAAAAAATAATTATATACATAGCAGCAGAACAATTAAAAACCTTCATTTTTATATTTTGCTCAGAGTAGTCAAAGTGTGTAAATGCACTTCATTGCTCAGACATGGAATGTGCATGAACCATTTCTACGGGCAGGAACATTCTTTTGTTTTCTTATGTAATAATTATTTGCACACTTATTGACATTCTTTTTCTAAATCCATCAATCAATCAATTAACAGCTTTATGAGAATGCTTTATAATAATATAGAAATGTTTCAGCCCAATGTGTAAATCAAACTATATTTCTAACAGACTCAATAGGATTTTCAGCCTCACATGTGACTTAATGGAAATAAAAATGGACTACCAAAATGTCACAAGACTCTCCTCCTGTCCTTGACTGTAATATTATTATTAAGCTCATGAACAGAACTTGTTGAGTAACTTCGGAATGAATGGACGCCACTTTGGAACATGATGCCCTGTTGAAATAAGACATGAGTACACCCTTTCTTAAAGAAATTTTCTGATTTCTCTTTACAAATAAGCTCTATTTGGGGTTCCATTATGATGTAACGTCTCTGCAACTCTCCTTTATCAGTTACCAATGATATATGTCAAAATTAAACAGGAAAGATGGTTTTCTTTGTAAAACACCATATTGCAAAAATAGGTACATCCAGCTGAAAGTAAAAAAATAACACTTAATAGAAATCTTTTGGTGCTCGTTCAGGGCAGTTGATGAGACTGTTGATCCTACTCTAACAGAGGTGGTACTTAACCACTGTATCACTCTCAGACGTAATGCTGACAACAATGGCACCGAATGGGAGAGAATGGTCTGGAGACTTGAGAAAGAGAATTATGTAATTGCACAGAAATAGACAAGGGTACAAAAGTCTGAGCAAAGCATTGTTAATAAGTCAGAACACAGGAGCAAAAGTGACACTTGAATTCAAAAAGGATGAAAAACATCTAGGTTGTCGCCAGAAGCGCTTGCCTCATGATGACCTATTTTTGCTGACAAAAGTGCAGGACAATTGGCAATCAAGCGCCTCAGACCTGGCAAAAGCTGGATAAAGCCAAACAGGAGCGACTGTTTCATCTCACGCAGTAAGGTGCACCCTGCACAGAGATAGACCACAAGCAAGAAGCCACTGCTGAATCCAAAGTATAAGAAAGCCTGTTTAACCTTTGCTAAGGCTCATATTGACAAAGGTGAGGACATTTTGGGAATCCACACTCTGGTCTGATGAGACTCTGATGATAGCATCCAAAAGGTATGCAGATGCAAGGAGGAGGAGTTTTCTGCTGTTGGTCAGGAGACCTTGAAGGATAAACTCTGGTTACTCTGGACAAGTGACAGTGGGAACATGTACTGTGTTGCATAACACACATTCTTAACCCATGAAGTATTTTCAGATGTGAATATAGATTATGTCTCTTAAGATATTTACATTCAGATTTAAATCTTTGTTATGATTGTGCTCTAAACAATGAAACAGTGCAGTACTGGTAAAATAACAGCATACCAAAATATATGTGTAATACTGCATTACATGCAATATGATTTCTTTGGTAAGTCCGTTAAATGTGTGTGTGTGTGTGTGTGTGTGTGTGTGTCGGGGGGGACTGCTCACTGCAGTCAGTCTTTCTCAGTCTTTAAATTTCTCAAAGTCCAATCTTAACAAGGTCATCCTTCAACAGACATCATATAATTAAAGAATAATGTGAATTCCCACAATAGGAGCCCTTTCAACTAACAATGAGGGCGAACACTGACCCTCCTTTCTTCAGACTGCACTGTTATGGCCTTCTCTTCAGGGCTGAGCTGTAACTTCTGTGATTTTCACATCTTGCCTGCTGGGACTCAAACCACGGCATCACACGCTCTCCTTTCCAAACGTTCAGTCACAAGGTATCTTTCCCCACTGGCGTGTCTGCTGCCTGCCTGCTGTTTGCTCAGAGCAGTGTGTTGACTTGGTAACATGGGGGAGGTGTTGATGGCTGGCTCATGTTAACTTGTCTTACAAGATGACCCCTTGTTCAGCCGCCTCAGCGTTTGGCCTCATGACGCTGGCAGATGTGGCACCTCTGACCCTTGACCTGGAAAATAAAAGCAAAAACAGAGATGTAAACATGGCGGCTAATGGCCTTCCTACCCACCTCAACGCTCACCATATGGTAACAACAAAACAAACAGTGTCTGAATGGCGTCTCTGTTCCCCCCCGCCAGCCGGTCTGAAAGAGAAAGACGTTCTTGCAGTGACCCCTCCGGTTCCCTCTGAACCAAATATCACAGGAGATGCTCTGGTTTGATGTGGAGAATCAGCAGACAACACATTCAGTTGGTGACGCATACTGTTATACAACCCAGTGCTTTATTTGTTGTTTTGGTACTTTATTTTTATGGTCACATAAAAAACTATACCAAGATTCAGTGTTTCCTGTGGGGATATGAGAGTCCTACAGAAGTAAAGACAATTCATGAAATTCAAAAACATCTACAAGATTATAATGTAAACATATGAAGCTAAACAGGTCCCTTCTATACTGTGGCCCCACTCTCTGATGACTTCTAACAGTGTGACCTGCAAAAAGCTGCACTTTTCTATCTTGATTTCTTTGATATGTGTAGGTATAATCTGACACCATGCCATTGTGGATAATGTATTTAAAATAAATCTTTAAAAAATGCAGTCATATTTTTGGAAATTTTACTAATTTTACTCTTTCTGTTAGCATGGAAGACACAATTATTATTTATTATTATTAAATATAGGCAGTGTCAATTCAGTGATTTAGAAAATAGTTATTAATCAAAGTTTTAGGGTAGTTAGGTTAAAGAGGCAATTCACCTGAATAAAAAATATTTTCTCACTTGCCTTTTTCAAAAAGAACAAATACAAGCTAACACATCATTTACTTTGAACACATCCATATAGTGCAAGCCTCGGCTGCCTCACTTGGGTGGCAAATCTGAGTCCTCAGATTTGTTATTGTTATAGAAGATGGCAGGTAGCTTTTTACAAAGTTGATAAAGTCTTATCTTTGTTGGCATATTTGCTATCTTAATACTTACATGCTGTTGTCAGATGCTTTGGTTTGAAGATTATCTGATCAGCATGGCTTTGCTCGCATGTATTATTACATTATTATTTATTAGCTCAGTTTACTGATCTGTCAATAGATCAAGCTCTGCTGAACCGCAAGAGGAACAACTTTTATTAGTTTGTTAATCAGACTTTAAATCTTTCATTCAAACAGGTTATTACTGTTCTGTTGGGAATTAGGGTTTTAATAGCAACAATAATGATTTTTATTATTTAAAGATGAATAATATAATTTAACTAATTTAAATTCACCCATGGGCACCATTTAAAGAAGAGAAAACCAACACTCCCTTTTCCCCAGGCCTTTTGGCCTTTTCCAAATGAATGTCTGGCCTTAGCCGCGGCCCTCCCACACGTCAGTGACACTGAAAACTAGACAAGAAAATGGAAAAGCAGAGTAAAACAACTTAAGTGAGGGGATGAAAAGTTGAGAGACAAAGGAGCTGAAGGTCTTCACTCAAATGCAAGTAAATGTAAAAAACTGACTGTTTTGGTAGTAGTAGTTGGGGATGTACTAGGACGGAAATTCAGCCCAGAAACGGAGGCCTTTTATGCAAGCGCCGTGTGTAGGTGCGGAGAAATATTGTTTGCAGTTATTTTAACATATAGTGTTGCACTTGCATACAGTCAATTTTATTATGATTAAGACCTTCAAGAAACTTCTGACACCTGCCTATTAACACTGCACTGAACAATACCAGGTCAGGCAAGCCTGAGTCAGTCAGTGTATTAAAATAGTTAAATATAATCAAAAACAGCAATGCAGTGTCATAAAATGTAGCTGTGTGTGTGTGTGTGTGTGTGTGTGTGTGTGTGTGTGTGTGTAAAAATTAAATCCCTCAGCTTCAGCTTTGAGTAGGCCTATCTCTGGCTCAGATTCCCTGTGCGGTACCCTGACTCTGCTTGTACTGATTGTGCCGCTACATATGAATGTTAAGAATGTTAAGAACATCAGTCATAAATATAACAATAATTCATTCTCTAATTCTATCTATGGATGATTGCCTACCCAGCCCGGCACAGACCCCTGTACCTGTCACTGTTTCTGGTTCCATTGTCCTCCTCCTGCTTCTCCCCCTCGTCCTCTTGTTTATAATATATTATATAAACATATAATATAGCCTATATGCCTATACATAAATGCATATATAAATAATCTCAGGTAATAATAAATGCATTACTTATCAGTGCCCATGCTGGGTCCTGCCTCTTCTGCACTGCCACAGCACCTTTCCACCAGGCAAGAGGTCAATTAATTAGGCACATTTAGCTGCTCATTTTAGAATAAGCCAGAACACCGGCCGGTTCGGCCTGAAATGGTCCAGGAATGTTCCCGAAATTCTCGATGGGCAATCCACCCCTGAGTGGTTGCTGTGCCACCGACACTAACTTCAAAGTGCTAGACTTGGCAAGAGGAAGATGTCACAACCACAACCAATATGTTAGAAGAATTTATAATGGAAATACAAATACTACTAGCTACTATTTTGTAAATATACCAGAAAGAAAGAATTGAGGTAAAAACATTTAGTAACAGGGTTCAAACCGGCTAGAGGGAAAACTCAAATCTCATGCTCAGCAAAGCTCTGAATGTCTACATTTAGCCATCCTGTGGGGATAATGTGGGACATGACAATCTCTTTAATATCAATGATTTACAGTGTGTAATTTTACTAAGATAAGCATGTTTATTTGATTCTGAATGTACTGACCCTGTACAGGTTCAAGACACCATGTGCCAGATGCAGCAAAGCAGTCCCAAAACATAACTCCTGGATGCTTTACAGTAGGTGTAGTGTTCTTTTCTTGGGCTCTTTGGTTAGCATTCGTATAGTCCGTTTCTTCCGTTTGTCATCAGCTTTCCTTTGCGGCCACATCCAGGGAAATTGGCTACAGTACAGTGGACCTTAAACTTCTGCATATGTGCAACTTTACTCAGGAACATCAAGCTGCTTGGAGATGGTCTTAAAGAGGTGGTATTATGCTCATTTTAAGGTTCACAATCTTATTTAGTGTTTGTACCAGAACAGGTTTACATGGTTTAAGTTTCAAAAAACACCATATTTTTCTTATACTGCACATTAGTGCAGCTCCTCTTTTCACCCTATGTGCATTTTACTTGTACAAATCTTTGTTGGGAGTTGAACTTGCGCAGTTCCTGGGTAAGGACTACTAGCCAATAAGAAGCAGAGAAGGGCGGGTCGTAAGAGATAAGGTAGTGTGATCCAAATCAAAGCCGCTTCAGACTCCGACCGTAACCTGGCAGCTGGTAGAAGTTATTACCAGTCCACAACATCATTGTTCATCATCTTATGATCTGACGATCTATGCTACCTTGCCGAAAAATGCTTCCATAGCGCAAATCGATAGTCTCGACTTTACTTGGTGAAAATTTTTTCACTACATGGCCGAGCTTCCAGCCCCACATATTTCACAAGGACGTGTGAATACATTTTGTTCCCAGGTAGTAAGTAGTTCCAATGACAACCTTTCACGGGGAGATGGTCTAGAGTAGGAAATCATTTTTGGAAAGATGCGTTGCCGTTCAATTTTGTTAAAATAATTTTTCATTTGCTGTGAGCACCAAAACATTAGGGATATCAGTCCCTGAGCTACCGTTTACACAAAGAAACATAATGGATACAAGATAGACCACACCACAAGGAACGAGGTATAACGAGAAATTGTATGAACTGACCCTTTTAATAGCTGAATGTACCACTACAGCCCTGGCCTTTCTGGTTTTGTTGCACCTTAACAGCCACTGCAGGTGGCATCTGATCCTGCTGCATTTTAAAAATGTGTGTGTGTGTGTGTGTGTGTGTGTGTGTGTGTGTGTGTG
>JAPMOB010251068.1:0-17340 GCA_029875015.1 Lepomis gibbosus | reverse complement strand
ACCCGCTTAGTCTGTGTGTCCCACTATAACCAACCCGCTTAGTCTGTGTGTCCCACTATAACCAACCCGCTTAGTCTGTGTGTCCCACTATAACCAGCCCGCTTAGTCTGTGTGTCCCACTATAACCAGCCCGCTTAGTCTGTGTGTCCCACTATAACCAGAAACAGCAGAAAGGCCTCACACAAGTTCTTCAGTAAAATGGCCGCTGGAGGTTCCACTGTGAGTGTTTAGCCAGACCCAGCATACACCATTAGCTTACCTGGCTAATGAATAATGATGCAGGCGAGATTTACTTGTGGATGGCGTAGTGTAGCCAGATGTATAATTATGAGCCTGCTAAGCATCTAAGGGACCAGGAACATAGCAGAATTAGAGGAATCAATAATCTGAGAGAAATGAAATGGTGCTGTGGGAACCAGTGATGGGCAGGTGTCTAGGCGAGTGACTCGCATTAGCTAGTGATAGTACAAATCAGGCTATAAGCAAATTAATATTCCATAGTCTCTGGGAACTATTCAGTCATTCTTTAAAGGTTCAGTGTGTAAGACTTAGTGGCGTCTAGCAGTGAGGCTGTAAATTGCAACCAACTTTCCAGTCTACCACTGTCCCTTACCCTTTGTGTAGGTGTAGGACAGTTACGGTGGCTGACACAGCATGACAGGTGTCTCTTCTGAGACAGCAGAGAGTGGCCAGTCAAGAAATGAGGTTTCTTTAGGTAGATTTTTACGTAATGGTTCAGTAAAACCATATATTATAGTGACTTGGCCACTGGCTGATAACATGGATAATGTAAGCCAAGAGTGTGAAACACTGTCACTGTTTCTGCATCTCAGTCATTTTAAACAGCATATTAGATAAAGTTTATACAAACATTGACAAAACAGCCCCCAGGATTAATACCTGGCCCGCTCCCAGATTATGGTACTTTGATAGCAACAAAAAATATAAATAAATAAATACTTTAGCGTTGCTGAAATAGATCTCAGTCATGGCAGTAACAGTTACTCACATAATCACTTCCTCTTTAGTGGTTTTGCCTACAAAATAAAAGCGTGAGAAGCTTGTTTACTGCAATGCTGTACTTGGAGTTGAACTGAGCTTTTACGCTAAAAAAAATCTGAATGACATTAAAAGAGTCTGTAGCTGCTTGACACACCTCTGAAAGAACCGTCAGAGAACGTGATTCCCCTAAATGCCCTTTGCCTGGAGATACTGGGGAATGAAAAGGCGTCCGTAGGTTGATGGATGTGGATGAAACACTGAAAGACAAACACTACAGCACATCCTGTAATGTGAGCCTGAAAAATGTTGCATTATCCATTTGTTGGAGAGAAAAAAGTTGTCCCGAGGGATCAAACATGCAATCTTCAACTTGTGAGTCCTGTGCTTTATCAGCTGAGCTAACCGAATACCATGTGAATTAAATGTACAATTGTTACTTATATTCTTACCCACAAATGGTTGAAAAGATTGCTTTGATGCAAAACTTGTCTACACTACCTGAATTCTACCAGAAGTAGAACAAGAAGAACCTTGTGATGAAACAGGCTTTGTTGTCCACTTTGTTGTCAAACATGACGGTGCAAGTCCATGGAAGGGGGGACCCGCGGTTATGTAAATTAAAATGGCTCACTCTAAGGTAATAGAAACATAACAGATTTTTATATAAAGTCTTTATACGCCATTAAAAACATAGTTATGGATCTTAAATTGCATTTCTGACAATAGATCCTCAGAAATATTACACACTAACCTTTAAAGATCAACCCATTGCTCCATTTGTGGCGTGCATTAACAGGAACTTTATTTCCTCTGCAGCAGCCAGAGCTCATCTCATAGCGTTGTAGCTAAACTGAACGTGCCACACACATTTATCCATTATAATAAAAACCACCTGACCAAGGTAATGCAGTACATATTAATGCTGAGTACTCTGCAGGTATCTCAACACAAAAGTAATTTCTTGTAAATCGTGTGCTTGATCTTTTATATCTAAAGTTTACTTTACCAATTTGAACTCGCAACTATAAAAACTAAGATTATGTAGATAAATAGTAAATTGGAGACAATATTAAACCTGAATCATTTTCTGCTGCCCGTATGTTCATCATGACCACATTCAGTGTATGTTAATAAAAAGACTGCATAGTTCAACAGTAGATGTTGGGTCCCTATCCCCAGGCAATATCAACACACGTGCTTTCAGGCAGGTTTTCTATGGCATTCTGGGAAGGTACTTAGCTTACCCTCATTTGTTGTATCTGCCATCAAAAGAGGAATTTTCAAAGGTTGTGAAAGGCCTCATTTGGGTGACAATTTAAAAAAAAATCACAATCACAGAATGTATTACTGTATAAAAACATCTTATGTAGTTAAAAGCAGATAGAAGCAGATATCAAACAAACATACTGCGTTAATCGTTAGCCCTGAACGCAGCTGCAGCAGCAACAAGAATTATAACAAACAGATCCTATTTATAAATACAAACTATTAATTTGTTCATTTATTCATGAATTGAAGTTAAGACAATAAGGCAAATTCTGCAATACAAATGTAAACATCACCAAAACTCAAAACACAAGACAGGATTTGTATGTTGATGTTCCAAATGTATGACAAAAGAAAAAAATACATAGACCCATTTAAAACCAGAAAGCACTTCCAACTAAACATGTTTTAAGGTGCTTTTACACATACAAATACACTGACAACCATGAGATACTACTGTCAGATGCTTTTTTCAGTGTAAATAGGGAATTATTTTTAAAAAGGTCTTTATATGTATTCCTCTGCAAAATGCTGAATTGGGTAGGCAAATATACGTTGGCAGCCCAACGTATGCTTGTATGCTGTAAGTAAATAAATATTTACACTACATTAAGTATTACAGTTGACTCACTGACTCTCATAATTAATAATATTAAGAGACTGACTGAAATTGCCTATAACACAATTTCTTCTTGATAGGGCCGACTAACTAGCTGCCCCTGCAGAACCTTGGGTAGTTAATTGCAAAAGAGCTCTCAGCATCACTAGTTTGAGCATCCTGCCATTATGGTTGAAATGCAAGGATGCCAAGTTGAGTTCTATATGTGAATAAACTCAGAACTAGAAATAATATAGAGAACTTTTGTAAAAATCACATTTTTCTTGTATTGTGTAGACACAACACAATACACAATACAAGCACTATTAGCCATTGACAGGACAAACTATATACTATTAGTTATATATAAGGCTGTGAAATGCGTCTAAAATCTCATATGCTGATATAGGTCATTTCATATCCCAATTTTATTTATTTATATATACATTAAGCTATTGTGGAGAAATCCAAAACCAGGACAAATACCATAATATACAGTGAACAACGACTCAGCAAGTAATGTGACTAATATTTGGTAGGTTGTGGGTTAGCAAAATAAAGAGGATGAGACGAGCAGACAGTCCCAGAGCAACACAGCAGCTCCAGACAGCGATACAACTCTCCTGCTGCTATAGCTAACATCACAACAACAGCATGTGTTGGTGAACTAGAAAGTAAGCTGAATGTCTGTGGGCAAGTCATTAAACGTTACCTGACACACACATCATGGCTGAAACGGCTTGAGTACGTTAGTGTTGCGTGGCTCGTCCCTACAACACTCTCTTTGGTATGAACTCCTCGTTTTTGCTTTCATGGTCTGCGTACTCCTGTTCAGTATTATCCAGTTAGGAGTAAACTTTACTCTCCTCCACGTTTGATTATTCCTAATGCAAATTTCTTCCCTGCAACAAGTGTGAAATAATGGACCATGGTGAAGTTAGTTTCAATTTGGATATAACTATCCAACGTAAAACTAACTTCACCGCAGTGTAAAGCGCCGTCCCCTTGTAGAGTGTTGAATTTACGGTAGAGCATAATTTTATGACCCCTGTGTTAGACTGCATTACTTTTAGCCATACTCATTCTTTCACCTTCACATAATATTTACCAGCTGTACATCACAAGGGGAAGCCAGTGTGTTTTGGTGGAGAGTAGAAGATGAAGGAGTGAAATGCTCCAGTGAGAAGGTCTGATGCTGTGGGGACTGCCCAACATTCCTTCATTAATGCTGTTGTAGTAACTACACTACAAATGCTGGAATGTCTTGTTCATGGATGACCAGCAATCCAAAGCATTCACTAGACCTGTTCCACAACACAAACAAAAAACATAATTTTAACAATGAGGAAACAACAGACCTTACATTGTTGAGTTTTCAGTGTTAATTTAGATAAATGTTAAAGGTATAATACACAACATTTCTGCATTAATATGTCTAAAAATGACTAGCCCTACGTTGTATATTTTATTGAGTGTCAGTCAACGCTGGGTTTCCCTCCCTTAGAAAACTTGCGTCATGTCACCAAAGCAATTGCACTTGTATGATGTAATTACAGGCAACACACACACACACACACACACACACACACACACACACACACACACACACAGCTGTCTGTCCAGGTACAGTCAATGAGTTTATAATGTCTCAGTCTGTGTTTTGAGGGATAATTTCTCCCATTTTCCTCCCACAATTTTATCAAAATTAGACAAGGAGGTGGAAGTCCAAACTAACCGAAACCTTTTCCGATCTGGCATAAATCTCACCACAAATCCACACGCAATTTAACTTCAGCACCTCTCATAGAGTGCAGCTCAAAGCCCAAACAGAGCAAGTTTTTGCTTCAGTTTTTATCTTTTATATTGCAAAACTCTACCTGTTATGTAACCACTCTGCAAAACTCTCTGCAACTCAGGGTCCACGTGATTACTATCACGGTGTAGGCCAGTGTTGCGTCAACTCGGTGGAGAAGATCTGCGCCATGAGTCAACCTTATACATTTTTATACATTTATTTTTCTCTGTGTGAGAAAATTGATGTGGGTGTGATAGTGTGTGAAAAGTTGCATGACTCTCAGACTCAATGTGTGAGAACTGGCGGCTCTGATATCCTGAGACACCTTTTAACTCGATGAGAAACATCATCACGCTTTATATTGTGGCAAGAGATCTTGTCACAACCCTACTTTCAACTGGACATTAAATGCCATTCCATTGAAAAATAAGTGTTGGATGGGATTTTGGGCCATTGTGCTCTTGTAATTTTCATACTTGGCATTGATAGAGCAGAAAAACTTGCTTTTGGACTTGAGACTTGACCTGGACCAAAAGACTTAAAAACAGCTCTGACAGAGAACTAAAATGACATTACATTGACTTTTATTAATGACATTTTTGTCCCATCAATGAAAAATAATTTCCTAGTGTATATACCAGAGCTGATCTGGTCAGTTGTTATGCTGAAAGGCAAAGGCCGACCAATTGATCTTCACTAATCGAGTCTATCTAGGTGACTGAATACACGGTTAATAATCAAGAAATAGTAACATAGTAAATATTGTAATAGTAAATGTTTGTCTCTCCATGAAACCTCATAACACAGACATCTCGCTCTGATAAAGAAAGCAAATAAGGCATTCTTTGAACAAATGTCAGGTTCTGTAGGTTGTGTCTTTGACTTTAGCGTGGAGAACATTTGGGAAATCACATCAAAGCAATTACTCCAGTTGCGATTGTTTAACGATGTATTGCATTAGTGGGAAGTAGTTTAAAGATTTTGTCTCTGTTTTGTTGAAAATTTCAGGATTTGTCTGTTATTTTTAATTTAGATTTCCTCTGATGAAATAAAACAAAGGTAACCTGCTCTTATTTCTTCCAAAATGACAGTCAACAAGTTATTGCAATGCTGGTTGTATATACTAAAGTGTAGAGTAGAGCTGCACTATTTGAAGAAAAAGTCATATTGCAATCATTGTGGACAATACTGCAATTTGTGATTGTGATTGCAATGTAATGGGAACAAATGTTACCATGAAACTAATTGCTTGATTATCAAGGAAAATGCACTCAGTACATTTTGAAATGTGTATGTCTCAACATGAACAAAGTTAAACAAGCGTAAGAGGACAGACAGAAAATTGTAATATAATGTTTTTAATCAACTTAATATTTTACCAAATAAAATAAATCACAAAAAATAAGTCTTTTCAAAATAGACATTTTTGCAAACTTGCTCAACAGTACCACGGATGGCGTAACACTTTGTAAACACGTTTGTATTTGTGTTTTGTCCAGGGAGATATGCATGATTCACCAGCAGCACCCACACAACCAGCACCAACTTTGTGGTGTGAACAAGATTACTGAACAGTGTTTATAACAATAACTTTAGTAAAACAGGGGGAACGGGTTTCTCTCTGAAACAGGTGGTCCACTGCAGAGACTCTATCTACAACTCAGAGGAGGAAGTAATATAAATGAGTCTGTTATTATGTTATAACATTAAATAAAAAGCACAACATTAATTTAATTGTATACTGTTAATGTAATATATTATTGATATAATGTGACTATGATGATTATTTCATTTCAATTTCATGTAATAGTATACTACATAGCTTGCCACTAGTAAAAATATTAATTCCAGTTGCATTGGTCTCCAATTTTTATGTCCCAGCCCATCCAGGCTGTGATTGGTTGGGTCACAAAATGTGACATTGACAAGCGCATCAGCTTTATGAAAAGTTGTTTCAACAAAGGCACCAATAGAGCTTTATAGAAAGCTAGCCAAACCAAAACCTGGTTTGTTTTCTCCCTGCTGTCTTCTGTCTCACCACTTCAGCTCACGACGCAGCTCTGTTGTAGCTTGTCTTTACTCTCACTCTGTGCTGGTGAAACATTTTTCCAGTTTCCATCTATTTTTAGGGCCACATGCGAGTGAAATGGTCACACTGTAGAGCCCTCTGTGGGTATGGATAATGAGCAGACTGCAGTGCACACAGAGAGAGACAAAGAGTGTCACACACACACACAGCACACTTTTTTCTTTAATTCAAAGGCACCCTTATGCAGTCTTGTAATCACACAGGATGACATTGCAATTGCGATTAGTGTGTGATTAGCCCTAGTGTATAGTAGATATATGGCTAGTTGGTATGCCTGTGAAGTGTTCAAATGTGAAGCTAAAGAGTAATTTCCACATGGGAACAATGGCTATGTTTAAAGACCCATGAAAAGTAAAACATCCTTGGTATTGACAACACAGCATATCTGCTTAGTTTTGTATCTCTAACAAAATGATCATCAAGAAATCGAAAATAAAAAGTATTTAGTATGTAGTAGTTTAGAATATCAGAAAAGTCACTGCATCGTCCAACCAACTCTGCAAAGTCACTTATTGACACAGTGGAGGTGCTCCACCTCACCTGAAATAAAGCCTAATCAGTAGCATACAATCCAGACACCCAACAGACAGAGTCGGCATCAAGTGGAAGCTAGTTTAAAGTTTTTATTGACCAGCTGGTCTTCATCATCATCATCAGTAGTGGGGATCACACACGGGGGTGGCACCAGTATCCTGGGGGAATCCTGGAGAGTGCATGTGAACTAGTTAGCAAGCAGGCCAAGTTGTTTAAAAAGAAAACTAATAGCTCGCTAAAAGAATGTTAAAAGGCTAACTGTAGCTGAAATCACATTTAGCCATCTTGCGCTGGTGAAAATGCTCCTTTTCTCTCAGTGGGCTGAAGGCTTGTGTCATTGTTTGATTGACAACAGCCAGCAGGCTGAGCCCCAGCAGGGGAACAAGAGACACAATAAACAAACTTGAGCTGTAGCTTACAATACATCAGCAGATAACGTATTGTTAGTGGTATTGAAGAGTGAGGACCGCAGCAGCCTCTAAACTGACAGATGTGATGTTTGCAGGTACGTTAACATGCTGTTGAATGTGCTGCAGCGGCAGCAAACTTTAGCAGGAAAGATAATGTGGGTTGTTGTTCAGAGTCTGCAGTTCTTGTGTTGTGTAGCAGGCTGCTGTCTGGCTCAATGTGACCGTCTATGATACAACAATGGCATTACTGCTTTACACAAATATGGTTTAAAATGAAGCCTTTTCATTAACTGGATGGAAACAAGTTCTCCATCTAGGTACACGGCACCTGTGGTTTACAGAGTAGATGTGTATGCTGTTGCACAGAAAAAACATGCAATTTAATTTTAGCTTGACAACCAGCTTCTGTCACTGTAAGTGACACGAATGCAAACTTCCTCAGAGCTTTTTGTCTGAAATCAATCTGAAAAAAGAGCTCTAGCCTTAACATGGTCAGTTCCAGGATCCCTACATCTTGTATGATTTTTTCCCAAACACGTTTAAAGTGATGTTGATGAAGGGTACTTGAGTTCATCTGACAGGACTGTGTGGGATTTGGAACTGGTTCAAAAAGGACCTGCTTCATAGTTAAAGGTTAAACAGAGTCTGCTCTACACTCTCTCACACAGTGACTATAAAGGCTGGAAACCTGACACATGGGGAGTTTACAGGATCATTCTGCTCTTCAATTCAATTTTATTTATATAGCGCCAAATCACAACAACAGTTATCTCACAGCGCTTTTCATAAAGAGCAGGTCTAGACCGTACTCTGAAGTTATTTACAACAATGCTACATCTTTACATCTTTAAATTATTTGCCGTTTATTTCTATCAGAACTAATAACATACACTGAACAAAATTATAAACACAACACTTTTGTTTTTGTCCCCATTCATCAGGAGCTGAACTCAAAGATCTAAGACTTTCTCTGTGTACACAAAAGGCCTGTTTCTCTCAAATATTGATCACAAATCTGTTGAAATCTGTGTCAGTGAGCACTTCTGTGGCATTGTGCTGCATGATGGAAGTGCACATGTTCGAGTGGCCTTTTATTGTGGCCAGCCTAAGGCACACCTGTGCAATCCCCATGCTGTATGTTCAGCATCTTGATATGCCACACCTGAGAGGTGGATGGATTATCTCAGCAAAGGAGAAGTGCTCACTGACACAGATTTTGACAGAATAACACTAACAACTGTGACTGGTCCGCATAAGTAGTCAGATAATCGGAAAGGCTGGAAAAAGACAAAATGTGTCAACTTTATTAGGAAAAGAGAGAACAGTAAAATTATTCTTCAAACAAACGTGCCTCGCAGTTTACACAGCACTTCCTGCTTCATGAGAAGATGACGACATTTCAGGTGCTCACTTTTACTTTTACAGGCAGATCAAATCAAAAGCTGTTCTTGTGCTTTTAGCATACCAACCAGTCTAGACCCTAGACTGTATGTAAAGATGGGCGACATGACAGCACCCCCAGAAGTGAAGCCAAAACATCTGGATTGCCCCCTGGTGGGTGGCTGCAGTATTGGTCATAAACCCCACCACTTCTAAGTTATCGGATGGGACAAAGTACATCAAATGCACAAAGATGTTTTTGTCCTTTTACACTGTTGTCATCATGCTGAAGTTTGTTCTGATGAGTCTGGTTTCAACAAGTTTTTTAATGCTCTAAAAAGGTTTTTTTTTACATCCTGATTGACAGCTGAGCCCTGCTCACGATTGAGTTGGTCAGCTTCATTTTTGTACAGTGTGAGGAGGAAGTTGAGACCCGTGTCCATATTTATATACAATCTTTGGACTGGACCTCATCCACACTAGTCTCATCATTAACAGAAGATGGCTGCTCCCCTGTTGCTAGTACAGTGTTGTTCCTCTACCATAAATTTGGTGTGAGTGTGTTTTCAGGATTAGCCTGTCCTGAATTCAGAACAGAGGCTTTGAGACACAGCCTGTTTCTGTCTCTACCTTCTTCCCTTTATTCAGCCTTCTTATCAACAAGATGGAGAGGGAAGGAGACGGACAAACACTGTGTATGTGTGTGTTTCTGTGTGCGCAGTCTGTCTGTCTGTCTGCATGGTGTTGCATCACTCTGGCCGGGCTGAAAGGCTGCTATGATGTAACTGGCAGTAATACCTCCAGACTGACAGAGGGAGAGAGTGCAGGAGATACTGAGGAGAGAGAGAGAGCGAGGGGGAGAGGTTTGTGGAGGGGGGGATAGTAGAAGGAGGAGAGAGCAGGAAAATATAGCAGAGAGGATAAATGAGGAAGAGATGAGAAGAAAATGGGAAGAGATTTGAAGGAAAACGGCTGTCTGGACATTTGTAAACTGAAATAAAGCATCTAGCGGCAACCTCCAAGGGAGAAAAATGTATCCAGCGTGGAAGTGCCTTATACTGCAGTTGTTCAAATGGCCACTTGAGGCTCCAAAAGTGAGTCAGTCCCTGTATAATCCTATGTTAAAACTCCCAACATTAAAGCAGAAATAAACATGTTTACATCCTGGTACAAAAACAGTTTTGGTCTCTGCAGCTAATTTCCCCCTTCATGAAAGCTGTGCGGGGGGGTGAATGTTATAAAACTCAACCATTTAATATCTATGTAGGCTTACAGTTTTGCATGATTAAGGATGCGGCCACTTTGACTGACAGGTCGGTGCCCTCTCAGGTGGCTAGCAGCTAGGTTCAGCGATTAGACTTCATTTGTCAGCCTCAGTTCCACCTCTTCAGAATCAGGCACTGCCAAGATGGCCACAGCCAGAGCCGCCCACATTGAACTACACAACTATAGGTGACTTGCCGGAGACTACATCTACGTCCTGCATTAACATACAGGCTATAGAATGCTAACACTGTCCTCTATCATAAAAAAGTAACCTGATGGTTTCCATTAGCAAGAGCTCAATGGAGAATTCAGGGAATTGGTTCTACAAACCTTCCTGTTTCTAAACAGAAAAATGAGGATATCTTGTGTTCATTTTGATTCTTCTCCTTGCTTTAAAAAATCATGATATCAATCATGAATATAGCTTTTGGCTATCTATGTCATATATCCACATGCTAAAACCGTTACTCATTAGTTAGTACCATCTTGATTAGGTTACTTCAACTGTTTGCCCCCAGATGTACCCAACCAGAACGTCTTATTATTATTCTAGCTTGAACAACAAACTTGAGCACATAACTACAGATCCTGTAATTGTTACTTACGCTTTCTCAGCAGGCCTTGTCAGCCTCCTCAGTATACTGGAGAATGATCTACTCTACTTGCTTGAAATTTAAGATGCTTTAATTTCAATTTACAGATGTCCAGACAGCTGATATATCAGAGATGATGAACAAATGCATTAACATGGAAACAGGTATAGAAGGTTAGTACAGTACAGCTGTAGTGTAACTGGGAGGACCATACAGTACAGTATAATACAGTATTTCTTATTGTCATAGGTAAGGTGTAATGAAAAGAGGAGACATCTCTAACAAAAAAGCCATAAGCACATAAAAAGTTGAGTGAACACAGTGTCAATCTGACCAAGGTAATAAGAGAGGAATGAGACATGATAACAGTGCACACATTCCGGCAGTCTCTCCTTGAAAGCGTTAATGGTGTTGCACTCGGTTGTACATGTAAAAGTGACAAGTAGTTCTGTGGAGAATGAAAACAGAGCTAGAGGCTTCAAATCATCTCTAGTTTCACACAGCCACACACCTGGCCAATCCCTGCATAAAGTGGGTGGATTTGTTGGATTATTCGTTTTAGAAAGTTACAGAAATTGTCAGACACAGTCCCATAATTCTGCTGATACAAAGGGGGGTTCAGATGCTCACAATCTGACAAGATCTTTGTTTAAAGCATACTGAGGTCTTTACTAAATCAGTTTCTGTAAAGGCATGCAGGCTCTATTCAGACTTCCCACAGTGAAAAGCTTGTTTGTTCTTTTTATCTGGCAGCCCAGTTTCTGTGAAGTGAAGTGTGACTGTGCAGTATGTATAGATGTATTTACTTTTACGTTTAGATTTGATGATATACCCTGAACAAAATTATAACCACTTTTTGTGCAGTTTCACTATATTGGGGGGGGGGTCCGGAGGGATCCAGTCAGTATCTGGTGTGACCACTGTTTGCCTCACGCAGTGCAACACATCTCCTTCGCATAAAATTGATCAGGTTGTTGATTGTGGCCTGTGGAATGTTGGTCCACTCCTCTTCAACAGTTGTGCGAAGTTGCAGTCAGGTCGAGATCCCAATGAGGACAACGAGCATGCAGATGAGCTTCCCTGAGATGGTTCCTGACAGTTTCTGCAGAAAACCAATTGTTGCAGTAGCTGGGTGGCTGGTCTCAGATGATCTTGGAGGTGAAGATGCTGGATGTGGAGGTCCTGGCTACACGTGGTCTGCGGTTGTGAGGCTGGTTGGATTTACTGCTAAATTCTCTGAAACACCTTTGGAGACGGCTCATGGTAGAGAAATAAACATTCAATTCATGGGCAACAGCTCTGGTGGACATTCCTGCAGTCAGTATGCCAACTGCACGCTCCCTCCAACCTTGCGACATCTGTGGCATCGTGCTGTGTGATGGAACTGCACATTTTGGTGTGGCCTTTCATTGTGGCCAGCCTAAGGCACACCTGTGCAATCCCCATGCTGTCTGATCAGCATCTTGATATGCCACACCTGAGAGGTGGATGGATTATCTCGGCAAAGGAGAAGTGCTCACTAACACAGATTTTGACAGATTTGTGATCAGTATTTGAGAGAAACAGGCCTTCTGTGTACACAGAGAAAGTCTTAGATCTTTGAGTTCAGCTCCTGATGAATGGGGGCAAAAACAAAAGTGTTGCATTTATAATTTTGTTCAGTTTATTCGAAAATGATGTCTTTATCTTCTCTTTACACCTGTAATTTTCTAGTTCTCTTCAGAAAAATCAAGTGTGAAATATTTCTAACTAGTATTTTGCTCCATTTATAAAAAATAATCTTCTCTTTGGTCTATTATGTCATTTGTTCCAAAAATGTATTTTTTTAAACCCAAAAAAGACATTTTGTTACAGGGATGTACAGGGGGCCCTGATGGGGTCCTAGGCAAGATGAAGTTTTATTATTATTTCATTCAGTCACTTGAGGTTAACATGAGAGTGTGTGTACCTTTTGAATGTATAGGCTCCACATAGCTTTTGGATTCTACACATCATTTTTTTTAGTTTAACATAATGAAAAGAGAATTGAATGTGAACCTTTGCTTCTTGTTTCTAATTTTTTTCAGGTGTTCCCACGCCAACGGAGGAGGTTCTGCACCACACGCTAAGCATGCTGGTCCGTGAGCGGAAAATCTATCCAACACCCGACGGATATTTTATCGTAACCCCCCAGACTTACTTCATCACTCCAAGCCTGATCCGAACCAGCTCCAAGTGGTACCACTTAGACGAACGATCTGCTGACCGACACCAACAGCAGCAACATCAGAACCAACAGCAGCATCAGCAGACGCAGTGCACCTCACCTCTCTCTGGCACCATCACCCCTTCCACCTCTGGAGCCGTGCGAGATCGAACACACCAAAAGTCCAGCCAAAACCACAGTGCGGGAGGTGGGGATTCTTTTTACAACAACAGTTACCGTGGGGAAGACCCCCCTAGCCACCACACCACCTTGCAGCGCAGATCCCCCAAAGACCACCGGGAGGCATACTCGTCTCCACACTCCCCACAAACACCTCCTCAGCAAGCAGGAGGCAACACAGAAAAGAATCGCAGCACCCTCGGGTTCCCCTTCAAGACGGACACGCTCACCAAGCATCGAGGAGGGGGAGCAGGAGGGGGAGGAGGAACTGGAGAGATAGAGAAACAAGCAGGTGGGGGAAGTGGTACAGGAAGTCGAAAATTTGGTTTGAAGCTGTTCCGTTTGAGCTTTAAAAAGGACAAGGCCAAGCAGCTGGCCACCTTCTCTGCACAGTTCCCCCCTGAGGAGTGGCCGCTACGTGATGAAGAGACGCCTGGCCAGCTGCCTCGCCATGTGGAGATGGAGATCATTCGCAGAATCAACCCTGACCTCACCGTGGAGAACCTCGCTCGGCACACAGCGGTCATGAAGCGTCTTGAAGAAGAGCGGGCCCAGAGGAGCAAAGCATCGTCAGCCAATCAGAGCTCCAGAAGTAGGAGAAGTGGGGGTAGACACAGGAAACAGTCTCAGACCAAACTCAGCCGCTCACATAGCAAGACAAGGGCGTCCCGTGGTGAGCCAAGCGATGGTTCCCACCTGGAGCTGGCTGATAGGGACTACAGAGCGTACTCGTCCTCACTGGCTCGGTCACCAAGGGAACACGCCCTGGCCATGGAGCGGCAGCGGGCCAGGCTTCACCTGGCACACAGCAACCCCAACATCCTCGACTCATCCCACCTGCCGGTCACGCCAGAGTGGGATGTGTCCGGAGAGCTCGCCAAGCGACGCACAGAAATGCCTTTCCCAGAGCCAAGCCATGGCCCCTCTGCCCACCACTCCAAAGTCCACCGCTCACACTCACATACCCAGGAGAGGAAGTCGAGAAACGAGCGCAGCGACAAGGCCAAGGAACGTTCCAGATCCATGGACAATTCTAAAGGACCACTTGGAGCCGGGTTGATCGGACCACCCGATTATTACGACGACCGGAGCCGTTACTATACTGATGATGGCACCCTGCGAGCCAATCAGATCTCTTCTCACTACTCTCGTGCCACACCCCCTTCAGCTAAGCTGCCTGTGGATTCTCTGGGGATGGATGGTGGCAGGAGCTTAGAAAAGAGTAAGAGCAGGGACAGCCTGCCAGCATACTCACCCAAACCACTACCCAGCTCTATCCCGCCTGATGATTACTTTCAGTGCACCGGTTCCTCTGAGGCGGTTCTCATAGCACCAAACCCACTGGGAACTCTGGGCAAAAATAACCATGATGGATTAAAAATGGGCAGCACGGACAGGAAAACGGACAGACAGACACCCCATCCCCTAGAAAATAAAGAGGACTTATCAAAGTTGGGACCTAAGGGTGGCAGCCTGCCTCCAATATCTCTCTCTATCCCTGACCCCCCCCTTCCTAATGGACGACCTCCCCACAGTGCCTCCTCTGGTCAGGAGAAACGTAAGGAGATCTTTAGCAAAGACACACTCTTCAAACCTCCTCCTAGCCTCCCTGTGCCTGGCTACAGTTCCCTGAGAAAACCCCCGGCCGTTGCCTCCTCTACTCTGTCCTCGTCCTGCGATGCACTTGATTCCCAGGAGGCCTTTGATGCTCCTAAACCTCTGGTCGCCACACCATCTGCTCCCCCACAGGGGATTGAACCCTCTACCAGTGCTGCAGAGGCGTCATTCGACTACTACAATGTCTCAGACGACGATGAACTCGAGGAGGGGGGGACTAAAAGTCGAGGAGAGGACGAAAAGGCTGGAGGAGGCATTGTTGGGATGGGAGGGGGTGGAGCAGGGACCATGCAGTGGCTACTGGAGAGAGAGAAGGAAAGGGATCTACAGAGGAGGTTTGAAAGAACACTCACCTTCCCAGGTGCTAAAGAGAACCTTCCAGAGCCTAGTCAGAGCCAGCAGTCAGCCCACTCAGCTAGACTGGACAGTATGGACTCTAGCTCTGTCACTGTTGACAGTGGATTCAATTCACCACGGTGAGAACATAGTATCTACTTCCTGTATACATACACACTATTACCCAGTTTCTGTACCCGGTACTACACTGCAAACTAATATACAATGCACAATTCAACAAATGCAGCAGATTGCATTGTGGGATTGTTAGCAAATAAGTAGTCGTTTGTTTTGGTTGTCATTTGTTTTTCATTCATTACTCATTATTTTAGTTTTAAGGTAAGCTGATGTTTTAGCTGGGGTTGGGCAATATGACCAAACATTTTATCACAATAAGAACATTTCATACCATCCAGTATCGATACTTGTCACGATAAATGTCAAATCATTCATTATTTAGGTTTAAAGGCCTTCTGAGTGAAAGTAGAAGAAAACAGATGGTTAACTGTGGTTTAAAACTATTCCTTATGTCAGAACATGACAAACACTTGATGCCAAACAGTGGACCACTTCACAGATCTGAGGTAGGATATATAGTGATTCTGATCAAATCTTTTTTCAACACATATGATTAGTAAATCTTTTTTTCTGTCCTTTTTCCTCAAAAAAATTAAATAGCTTAGGTAGAAAAATTAAGTAGGAATTCATTCATGATTCAAATGAATTGTTATTGAGAAAAATTATTTTGGCGTTAACTATCATTATTGTTTTATTGCCCGGCACTAATTTTAGCCGCACCTCAGGTATATATCATGTCCTACTTGGTGCAGTTGGAAAAAAGTATTTTCATACAAGGTCTGGGTCCGTCCATCTGATACAGACAGAATACTATAGAATCTGAATCCAGTATCAAATACACTTGTTGAATCAGAATCATTTCAATCACTTATTAAATCTAATTTGTTTAGTTTTCAACATTTACTAAATGTTTAAAGAACTAAAACATGCATCAGACTTGAGTCACCCATTCACTATTCTTAATATAGAAGAAAATTTCAATGGTTCACTGTAATTTTGCACTTTTCAGATGCAGTGTTACAATTTAAGGGTTTGTTAGCAAAAAGCAGTTTGTTCTGTTTGTCCTTTCAACCAAGGAAAAAATGAGAATCATGCAAAATTTAAAGCTTGATATGGGATTCTGGATTCACAATTAAAAACTACATAAATAATAAGATATTTGGTCTCTAAATTCTAAGCAGTGTATAAAAGTTATCTATCTTGCATCCCTAAGGGAGTGAGTGATATCATGAAAGGAAAAGTAGATAATTAGCGGTTATTGTTGTATTATTGGCCTCTCGAGTGGAGCGGTAGCTTCAGTGGATGGAGTCATATTTGGCTTTTATCAAGAGACCAGCCTTTTCCACCTCAGCCAAGTGTAAAAACTTTTTTCAATTCAACTTTAATTACTGTCATTTCTGCTCCAATGTTCTAATGCAAATTCACCGTTGAGTTATTCTCATTTATTCATTCGTTCTCATTTATATCTTTTTTCTGTATATATATATATATATATATATATAGATAGATATATCTGTTCTTAACAAAACAAGTAATTAAAAGTGATTTAATTGTTGTCCATAAATATTACCTGTTGAGCAGCAGCATCCCTAAACTGTTGTGCTGTGGTGATAAAATCCTAAATTTATAAACGTCATCTGACAAAATCAACATGAATCCATGTAAATAACAGCGCTGCTGTGTATTTGGCTATACTGACATTTAAAACGCGTGATCCCCAGTGAGGGTCAGGTCTGCCACACAGCCCTGACCCTCACTGGGGAGGCTTACGTCATTGTTTTGGAAAAGCTCTGTTGACCCCGTACACAGTGAAACCCTAAACTGACGTTTTAAGATGTATACTCTCAATGCCATTTTGGAAAAGCTCAGCTATAGGGTGAACACAGCTCTTTTAATCTGCCTGGAATGCTGAAGTTGAGAGAAAATGCTGTTATTAAATTCAATTCAATTCAATTCAATTTTATTTATATAGCGCCAAATCACAACAACAGTTATCTCACAGCGCTTTTCA
>JAPMOB010251066.1:0-19138 GCA_029875015.1 Lepomis gibbosus | reverse complement strand
GTGTGTGTGTGTGTGTGTGTGTGTGTGTGTGTGTGTGTGTGTGTGCGGTGTGTGCGGTGTGTGTGTGTGTGTGTGTGTGTGTGTGTGTGTGTGTGTGTGTGTGGATATTAATCTAACCTGGCCTGATGAAGTTGCTTGGTGAAGGAGGCACTCCAAAGCTGTTTGTGATGAGCGGGGAGCTGAAGTCGTCCATCTCATCATTAAGAAGTATCCCTGTCGATCTGGACATGACTTTGGAGCCAAAACTGCAGGAAAACGTCAACCAGTAAGAGATCATGGAAAAAGAATGATTGGAACAACATTGGTAAAAGTCTTGGTAGGATAGGAGGTCATACTGTCGGTTGATGGTGCTGGTGGCGGCCACAGCACTTCCATCTTCTGCTACTACGGAGATGTGTGCAGTCCCGTAGTTTTCAGGCAGGTAAAACTCTGGCTCGTAGTAGTTCATATGATGTGTTGTGTCATCTGTGATCTTTTCACGGAGGCCATCAGCATAGTAACTTGAAGTCATATTCTGGATGAGCTGTGTAAGACAAAGTGTGACATGAAAAGAAATCTGTCTCTCTGTGTAGTCTGGAAGTTGCCTAGCTTAGCCCAAGTCAATCATGTCTAAGGGATAAAGTAGCAGACATACACAGATATCTCTAAAGATGGTTTGTTGAACTATACTACATTATGATTTGGTAATTGAATCTACAAAGTCATTAAATATCAGGTGGAAACATGACATTATTCTGTATCACAGTGTACGCTATACAGCATGTTATATGAATACATATATTCCAAACCAGTATCCTATAAATTATATTTATATACTACAAAAATGAAACAGCAAACACATTTTGTGAGAAACATAATACCACCTAGATTACTCTTTTATCATCATAATGAGGAAACGCTGATAACGAATCTGCCAAGTTGGAAAATGTTGATACTCAAGGTTCACTGACAAGGCATTTTATTTTTCCTTGTTTCCTTGCTCTACAGCATGATTGAGCTTTTTGTAGTAGTATTTTAGGCCCTCAAAGCACTCAGTTGGGGTCAACAGTGAGTTAACATATACCTTGATGAGTAACTTTACACTCCATGAAGGTCTTGGTTTTGCTGACTACCAGTGATTTAATGTCTTACCTTGCTGCAGTTATGTACAGGTGTACCATTGGGTGTGGTTACAGGGCACATTTCAGACCAACCACACCCATCAGTTAAGCTAGGTGTGGTTGAAGGTGAAACAGGGTTGAAACTTTTAACCAGAGGTGCACAAACACTGCCCTTTGGCCTTGTTTTAAGTTACTCTTTAAGCAAAGTGAAAATATTTATTTAAAGCCACCAGGTGTACAATTTGACAATGTCGGTCTTCGGCACCCCACCGGAAGTATGCTGCCACCCTCTTTAAAACTAATTGAAATTAAAACTAAATATTAATGGACAAATACAAAGTATTAGGCCTTTAGCTTTGGAGAAGTTTTTTTTGTTCCCTACTTTCAACAGGAGCATCTGCTGCTATTAGTGCTATAGCGCTATTCCCCAGAAACTGAAACAGACCCTTTAACAGTTTAATCATTAAGCAGAGACCACGACCTTACATCTGTGATGTTGAGAAACTTCGGATCTCCAAGTAGGGTCCTCTTTGCATAAGCAAAACGATAAGCCTCCAAGATGCGATGGTAGGTTAGGACCTTTTTTTCAGTGCTTTCCATGCTATCTGAGGTGAAGTTGTACCCTGTAGAAAATATAACAATCAGTAACTTGATTTAAACCACAGCCTCACCCATCTGTCTTTATTCAGTTAGGTATCTAGGTTTACAGATAGGAAAGAGAGAGCTAAAATGGACTTGAGCCAGCCTGTTCCTGTGTTTTTAGTCTAAAGGCTGCTGTGACCAAGCCATGGGTATTAAGCCTGAGCTGACAGCCACAGAGGGGAACAGGAGGAAGTCTGAGGGAACCGGAGAGTATTGGTTTGATGGGTTTCAGCTGTCGGACAGAGGCTGGAGTCACGGTACATCAGCAGGATGAAACTTTTGGGCCACCACTTGACTGTGTCCACTCAGAGGTAAATTGGTGAGATTAGTGTTAGTGTGTGACGCAGTATGCCGCAAGTGGTTGGTCAGAGAAGAGGAAAAGTTGAGAAAGATTCATTACTTCAGAAGGGAGTTTCTCATCTAATCTCAGAAGCAGACACTGTGTGAAAAACAGCAGAGAGACAATGTCTTCAACACAGACAGTTTGGATTTGCTCCAATGACCAGCCAACACAGGATAAAGTAAATTCAGACATATGAAAGAGTACACTGAAATTATATATGATCATCTGATGAAAATGATGGTAGACCAAGGTAGCAATGACTTGATCAGCAACATGTTCACGAACGTTAAGACTGTGAGCCTCTTTATTGAGAAGACACAGACAGCAAGGATCCATGGATCTTAATAGCTGCATTCGAACAAAAGCGCTTCTGTCAGGGTTACAGGCTCCCTCAGAAACTGTTTTAGTAGTTTATTGCTTTATGACTTTTGAGGCATCTGTTACTGTTCGAGTAACTGATCAACATTCCAAGAGTTTTCATTCCTGTACAACACTGTCTTCCAAAAACCCACATGACAGTTACATTCAAATGAGGTTTTTCTGATATGTCATGTCAAAAGAATAGCTCGACATTTTGGGACATGCGCTTATTCGCTTACTTGTAAATATGCTTTACAAAGACCTAAGTGTAAAAAGAACATTTTATAGTTTTACTGTTAACAGCAACACAAGACATAGCAAGCCAGCTATATTACTTATTAGTCCAACAGCAAGAAGGCCAGCCTGTCTTGCATCCTTTCAGCTCTTTTAGCCCCCGCCAGTGAGTAAAAGCCCGTCTGATATTTACTCTTCCTCTGTCTCTCTCACTTTTTCTCTTCCTAGCTTCCTCTGACATCATCTTTTTTGGTCTCTTCACAGCCTCTGGCATGATATTTATACTGACAATACAAAACTAGCTTCTTCCAAAGAACTTATATTGTACGTGCTATACTCTTTGCTTCTTTTTAAAACCAGCTTGATTAAGAGGCTTTTCAATGAGTGTGACGTGGTAAAGCATTAAGCTGCATGAAAGATTTCAATGTTACATAGCAGTATATCAGGCGCCCTGGGCACAGAGTGGCAATGACAGAGATGTCATTTTTCCTATTAAAGGTCAGCGTACCATCAAAATGATTTTGAAGCTGTTGTTTTAAGATAAAATTACTACATAATGTTGAAAAAGGAAATCAGAAGAAACTACCCTGACAGCACAGTGTCATCAGTCATAACAAACGTTTTAAGTGCTGCTGTTGGTTTATTTCGAATGTATTTTATTCATGCTGGAGAAGCTGTCTGAATCCGGTCCAAACCTTCCTGCCACAACAGATCAATACACACAAATTTCTTTAGAACTCAATATTCTAACAAAATATTATAAGAAACTATATGGAGAGCTCACACTGCTTGCATGAATTAAAACAAGGGATTTGTGGGTGACAGGTACCAGGAGAGTGGGGTGTAATGTTACAGTAATAATAACACCTTAGTGACCTGATTGTTGCAGCACCCTCTGCAATTCATACTACTATGACTGAGAGCAATGTGTCGCTGTGTAATTTTGTCAGGACCATTGCATCTTACATGCATTAATCAGCAGTGGTCAGTGAAAACTTTTCAATACTCAGTAAGATTTTTTACACATTGCAGTAGATACATTATAATATTACATAAGCCAAAAATAAAACAACACAGAGTTTACAGCAATATGGAGCTGCGATTAAAAAATCTTCAGATCATCGCCTAAAATACATCATGCCACTATCTTTTCTTCAATAGTATTAATTAATACTGGTTTTAACTTGGGAAAAATACTGAATTTTTTTTTTTTTTAATTTATTGTTTTCATCATCATTTTATTTTAGGGATACAATCAATTCTCTATACCATCATTGCTCTTCCAAACAGCCTAGGTTTTGTTTTTTACATTTGCACGACTGTATTTTTTTCAAATAGGTAATGAAACCTATTCATTTTGAAGGTGAATGTGTACAGTTTAGCAGATATATGTTGAATTTCTACAACCTTTTTTTTCTATTTAAAATGTTTAAAATGTTCTTCACCTGCAGCCGTTTCTACTAACCTCCACTGAACAAAGACAAATTGGTGGTGGTGATGTCACTAAATACATCGGCCTGTTTCTTAAAGAGTTTACCCCACAATGACAGGATGGACAGCAATTTCAGGGACACATACAAAACGTTTAATATTATAAAAAATTAAACATAAATTAGCAAATAAAATCTTGTTTTGTTAACAAACTACATATAAAAACTATTTTAATTTTGTGGAATTAAACCACTTATTACACTCATTGAACATAGCAGAGCAGCTGGTGGGACATGCAAAAATCACATGCACCCAATCAAAGAAAATGGTATAAAAGGAGGGAAACACAGAGACTAATCATTGTACTGATGTGTGTGTAAATGTTATAAATGTACAAAACCTCAGAATTCAAGTATTTTAAGATACGTTCATGATGACTGAGTTATTCCAAGGAGGACACCAAAGGCACTTTATAGTGATACTGACCCAGCTAATCTGATCCATATTACTATCCTATGTATTATGTCAATGTGTTAATTTTATCCAGCAAGAAATTGAATAACAAACAAAAGCAAATGTGGAGCGATTTGTATGGTTAAAATACACCACCATTGACTGTTAGACGGAAACTGGTGTTTTTTTAATGAAGACAGTCCAACATTGTGAACAGTACTTGCATATTGATCGTTTAAGGCGTAAATGACATTTGTTGCAGTCATATGTATGTAGTATGTAAATGCAGGTCTACATGGATCGTGTTTGAGAAAAAAGGCCTACTTCAAGTCAAGTCTTAGGTAACTTTAAGGTAACTTTAAGTCAACAAAGCTCTTTATTTTAAGAGCAGCTTTAGTGTACAGTACATCAGCATGCTGCTCAGTGGAGTCCTTTCTGAGAGAGTGACTAGTAAAAAGAAAGACGCTCACATTAAAGCACATTCTCTCCCACTCAGGGTGATTTTTGGACGAGGTATCAAGGCTTACCATTCAAGATGTTTAATATCAGCGAGAGCACAGGGCCGCTAGCGGGGGCATTGGGAACAGCCATGGTGTACTCCCCCACATTCACCCTTAAAGGATATTTATCCAAGACAGGCACATAATCCTTCAGATCCTCCATTGTGATGATACCGCCTAAACACGGATTGACACACACATGGTGAATGCACACTTAGACAGATCTGGAAATACAAATCCTTGTTACCATGGAAATTAGCAGTGCAGAGAGAGGAGCATGATAGTAAGTTTTATTATATGTCCTGAAGTCTTTTTAGCAAATTACTTCTATCAATAATGATGATTATGATAATGTCCTTGGTGTGACATTAGGATGCTTCGTGGATACAAGAACATGATCTCATCTGCAGAAATAGCTGTTTGGGTTGTAAAATAAAGTCCAGATTGACAAGATGACTCCATTTTGTAATTTTTTTCACTGTAACAAATGTGGAAACTTGTTTTTTTCTTCTTTTTTTTCTTTCTTTTTTCTTTCGTTCTTTTTATAGTAGGATTGTTCATCTCTATGCTTGGAGTCTTAAGACTATTCAATAATCAAATTCAATAATAAAATAACTTCAGACTTTTTGGTCCACACTCATCAACTTTCCTAACTTAAATAAAACAATTAAAAATACTACCTGCTGCCTGAATATCTGCCACAAGGTTTTGAGCCAGTTGTCCCTGGTAGAAAGCATCAGGACCCTCTTCTGCTATTTTCCTATAAGTTTCTGCAAGCCTGGTAAATACGATGGTGTCATTTTCTTTTAGGATGTCACCATTTTTCCCACAAAACACTTCACTGAAATAGAGAGAAAAAATATTTACGATGCTAATGATTGTTTAAAGTCACTTTCAAATAGTCAGACACTGATTTTATACTCCTTTGGTTAATGCATCTCACCACAGGGCTTGGTCCTTGATGATTGCTCTTTTGTTAGTGGACACAGCAGAGGCAAGAGCCCTGCCTAAAGGAAATCCTTTTTCTGCAAGTACAATGCTCGGCTGGAACAAGTCTTTCCAAGGCAGTTTGCCATGTCGTTGGTGCGCCATCTCATAACCTCGAATCTCCCCTGGTACAGCAATAGACAACCCTCCTACCAACCATGGAAACCAAAAAACAAAAACTTATATTATTGCCTCATAAGTTATTCAGTCATTATTTTAGGGCTCTGGTACACATACTCCTGTGGGGTCTGTTTTCTAAGACCCAAACATTTGTTGTTTTTTATTCCTGAGCTAAGAGTCTGTCACAGCTCTCAGAGAATGTACATTCTAACCTCTCTTTTGTCTGTTACTATCACAAGGTCATGCTTTTCCATAACAATGTTAACTACAGCTTCCCTCAGCTAATTCCTGTGTCTGATAGGGCTTGTTAAACATTACCTGTCTGGGATAAATCTGTACTGTTCCCAAACATGTTCTCTGTTGCTTTGCGTGGTGCGGTCTCTCTGGCATCAATGGTCTCGACCATTCCTGTGTATGAGTCACAAACCAGGAAATATATTTAAACAAAAGACTTTGGTGGTATTGGTGGTGATGTATGTTAGAGTCAACGTATACCAGTTGTTTGGTTGTAGATGGTGAAGAAAAGTCCTCCTCCGATGCCCATGCTGTGGGCGTTCATCAGTCCAACGCACAGTAAAGCAGCTATACAGGCATCTACTGCAGACCCCCCTTTCATCAGTATGTCTCTGTGGTAAAATTAATTACCCCATGTTGGCAGACATACATAAATTAAATAAAGTAGGTTCACAGGGATTTGCATGTATGCTAAAGTTGTGTGAATGCATGGCTGTATGTGTGAGCAATGTTAAAGTTTCTATGAGTGTTTACACAACAGAGCAATGTCTGCCCTGAAGGAAGTTTTGGTGTGTTAGCTCTCACCTGCCAACTTCTGAACACGGCCCAGCATCTGCTGCCACGGCTCCCTTCAAGTACACATGCTCACTTTGTGGCTTCCTTCTCTCCACACCGAAGAAGACACCCACAAAAGTGGCGACGGATGCCAACAGCAGCAACGTCAGTGCCACAATTATTGTCTTCTTGACCATTTTTGGTTATAAATTGTTTATTTATTGCCTGTCAAGAAAAAAACATTTATAGCTATTTTATGAAAATGCACCAGCAACATGTTGCACCAAAATCAGAAACCAGCAAACCCACTGTGAACCCAAATCCAAAGATCTTCTCATATAGATCAAAAGGATTATTTATTTAGCATACAATGTATTTCACACATTACATGTTTTAATATTGCATTAATATTGCATATCAGCAAATCAATACCCTGATATTTGAAGCAATGCCTCGCATGAAAGTTAATCCTACATTGAGGCTTATTTAATAAAACATGAATTACATACAATAGGTGTAGATATCAAATCTATATAGCTAATCAATGTTCAGAAAACCCTCTAGACTGCAAAGATATAACTTAGTTGAGAAAACTTGATATTTATGTGTATTGACAATTTCCTTTTAAACAGTATTAGAAACACATAGATAGAAGTGGTTTGCTAAAATGTTGGTTTCTTTATAGTCAGACAGGTAGTACTCTATACAATATTATTTTCATTGTCATTTCAGTCTGGCATTAACAGTTACAAACTTTGTTTAATTCTGATTCCAGGCATGTCTGAAGCCCAGCATGAGTTCATTACCAGGAAGTTGTACCTGTGTGTTTAGTTACAGCATATGCAGACATGTAAATAATGTTCAAATAAGTAATTACAATAATCAACAGACCAAGCAAGGTACAATTAAGGGAACGTGTCGGATTTTCCACGAAATCCATCGGTTCACAAGCCTCTTGCCTACTGATTCTCAACTTAACACACGAAATGGAAGGAGTCCGCTAACACTGACTGCAACACAAACTCCATGTAAGGATGAAAAACAAAAAAGCTTTTGTTTTGATGAAGCCCATTAAGTCAAACGAGAATCAGATGTTGGGCGAAAACACAGTCAACACTGGAAATGCTTTTGATTCATGGAAGGACCTCTGCTTTGTTTTGGATATAAAAACCAACCAAGAGTTGTCTTTTATTACGATAGACAGGTAAACTAACATTACTGCAAAGCATGTAAAATATATTGTGATTTTGTGTTTTAGTTGGCTCAAGTTAGCTTGACGGCTAACGCAGTTGCTAAAGTTATCTAGTGCAAAATACTATAGTTGTAACGTATTCCCCATTACTTCACCAGCTAACGCAATACATATTACTATCCTGTGTACTGGTATTATGTCAAAGTGTTGATTTTATCCTGCAAGAAATTATGTAATTGTGCAAAGCAAATGTGGTAAGATTTGTTTCTAAAACCAATACTGATGCAAGGCAGGGGCGTCTAGCTAAATTAGCATGGATCAGTTTTTGGCTTTGTAACGTTCAATAAAGATTTATTGTCCTTTTTACCGATACTCAGGTACACAGTTTATTCACCGTCTCAAAATTTCTAATAATTCAGGACACCAATACACAGTGGAAGACCCAGTCATTACAGTAATGTTACTTACTGTGGTCTAACTGTTATACTAAAGTGTGGCAACAATCTCATTTATAATATTCAGTCTTGGTCACTAACTGTTTGTGTTATCATACAATAAATTTAGCTATGTTGACGTTGATGAGCCTATCAAATAGTTATTGAAACGTGTTGAAAAGTGTTGTGTCATTCAGTAAACGTTTCATGCATTTGACCTAATCTTTTATATGACTCGGGAGGAACGAGTATTCTCAGTGAGTAATTCATCAATTTTCACGCATGCGTGGATGGTCTTGGACTCTTACATTCACTCTTCATACGGGCAGCTGCATGGGCTCCGTCAGCACAGAAAACAGAATTGATTAGTTTGCTACTCATTACTCTGGGTCTCTAGGTTTGAGTCATTCATTTGTCATATGAGAGCTCAGCCACTGTGGAGCAAGGAATTAACTATTTGTTCACCACTCACATGGGTCGTCGGAGTCTTTTGGTCATTCGGCAGCCTGAGTTACTGCTAGCGCTGGAGATGAGAGGCAAGCCAGTTGTCAGGTTACAGTCACTCAACTGACAAATGGATTTTTGTTTAGTTTGTTAATTACCCTATTTTCTTTAATAAAGCATAACATTATTACAGTGCAGTGATGTTGTGCTATAGTTTTAACACAGCCATACCATAGTCCTGCTGCTAGTGTTTACAGCTGACAGCTGATGAGAGTTATTCAGTGCCCTGGCAGGTTTCTACCAGGAGCCGAATTACCTGCGAGGTAGTCTCCGCTCCACTATTTAATAATAATGTGTTTTATTCATGTAGTGTGACAAGCTTATTACTTCAATTTATTCCCAGCAAATCTGATGTTAATATATAGATTTTACTCATGGATGGCGACATTAGGTTACTGTATGAATGAACACTTAAGATATATAATTGTAACGGGGTAGACCTGTATCGGCCTTTTTTGAGTGCAGTGGTATTGTGATGGGTGAACAGCACCTAGAGTGAGTGTGTATTTGGTGGGTGTGGATTTTCACGTGGGTCGATTGCATCGGGAAGGGCTGATGGCAGACAGGTTTGCTTGGGGCAACAGCTTGATAATTTTTACGTGGGCTGGTGGCAGTGTCTGTCGTGTGGAATGTTTTATAAATTGCTGTCATGTAATGGAGTATTCTGCTTGTCTCCTGTGTGCAGTGTGCGGGTGTGCTGAGGCTGCTGCTCATATCTCAAAGAGTGTGGCATACGGCTGGGTCGTAGTCCGGGGAGTCGCCGGTGCAGAGCCACCGCTACTTGATGGAGTTACCAGAGGCCCCAAGCAGTGAGGAGGCCACAACCGACCAGCTGGTGACCAACAGCAGCAGGCCCATCCCTGTCGTGTTTGGCTTCGCCCCACGCAGGAAAACGAAGTTGAGCACACCTAGCCACAAAGAGCCACATTCCCTTTTATTTCACTGAACCTGAGCTTCCCCCGTTTGAACTGATCTTTCAATTTTCTTAGCTTCAGCCTTCAGCTTAAACTTTATGTCTCTTGGAGGCTATATTTTTCACAGCTTCTTGGTATTGTTGCCCACTTATTTTAACCACTGGTCAATTCTGAACTGGAGAGGGGTGTTACATAATGATAGTAAATATGTATATGGCTGGTCTGGTTGTATACTCATGATTTCTTAATTCCAAATATGAGCAGATATGAAAATGGAAAATGGATGGAGTAGTGGCTATTGAATATTGACAACATACTTCTGTGGTTTATACATGGTTTAAATTTGGTTGTGGCTCCATGGGACTTTATAGAAAGATGATAGAGAATCATCAAGAAGTGAATTTGTGCATTATACTGAAGCAAACCAGGTAGCCTTTGGTGTTTGAGAAATGCACTGTTTTTTACATCACCCAAGGCCGGCCCTGAAAATGTTGGAGCCCTAGGCGAGATTTCAAATTGTACACCCTCCCACCCCATGCCCAACCCTGAAACTCACAATTTTAGCATGTATAGTAACAGCCAAGTCAGTAATCATGGCCAATAATTCATAAGTGTGATCAGCATACTTGTCAGTGTCAACATCTTAGCCTAAATTGGGAGACCAAACTCAGGGGTCATCAATAACGGTGGCCCGATGGCCTGGGGCCAATAAAGACACATCGGAACAGTTGAACTTGCAACTCAGGCCTGTGCGAAAACATAAGTATTAAAAAAAAAATGCATTATAAACTTAACATCCTGCAGTTGTTTTGCGGCTCTTGGCATGCACCGTTGTCCAATCCAGAGTTGTAGTGACTTGATGAGTGGTTTCCAAATGTTACTTCTCTAATCTCAATCAAGCGGCAACCTCTGGGTCTGAAAGTGAAACCATGTAGATGGAACTTAAACCTGCATTATCTATAACGGACAACAGGGGGCGAGTCCACTGGTTGCAAAAAGAAGTCTGGTTCCATTAGAAATAATGGCAAAATCACCATACTTCTCATCTGAATTATTACCTTAGTAAACACGTTCATAATAAGTTTATGGTCTCAGTCGCTATAGTTTCAGGTCTTCTTCAACACAGTATGATGTTCATTTAGTAAATTTTGGTCCTATTTAGGGGGAAATAGACCAGAAAGGAGCGTATGCTTTAGGGTGGGACTACCTTGTGATTGACATGTAACTACCATGGCAACCTGTACCTGTACTCTGTATATATTATTTTTATTAAATGGCTGTCAGGAGAAGTGAGAGCATGTCATGTTTGAGTCTGTTATGAGTATGTTTTGTTTTAAAACATACTCATAACAGAGTTTGTTAACCTTTTTATTTTTTATAGGCTATTAGCCTAAATTATTAGTTTGTTAACCTTTTTATTTTTTATAGGCTATTTAGCTATGATTACATTTAGTCTAGTTTTTTATATCCAGGGTGAACTTAATAAACAATTAAACATGTTAACAGAATAACATAACTTATAAGTGTTTGGTTTTTGGGACAGCAAAAATTGTCTTTGTGCCGATAAGCTTCAATCTCACTGGCCCAGTGGGGCCAGCTACAAAAAAGTTTAATGTTGAGCCCTGCTATATGTGTTTGTCATCGCACAGAGGCATGTCCTATACCATACAATTTGACAGTATCCCCCAAACACGCAGATATAAGGTTTATGAATGTGCCATGTACTGTGCGGTAGTTATGAGGCAAACTCTCCTTTGTTTCAAAATGCCATTCAAATGAATAGGACTTTAACCCACGCTATTTTAGCTTCGATGATATTGCTACCTATATACGAATTGCACCAAATATTTCAGGTGTCATCAGGGGCCATGAGGAAGAAATGAAATTTGGTATCAATCGGACTTGCGGTTATGGAAATATAAAATTAATATAAGTCATAGGGATTTTGACAAATGTCTTTAATCTGCAATACCAGTGTCACCTGTGGGCATATTAGGGTCCCTGGAGTCAGGAGACCATCCTGAACAATTTTTCCCAAGTTTCATGCGACTTGTGGTTGTAGAGGAACAGAAAATTGCTGTTACACAATGCCACCTAGAAGTTAATTGTAACAACTTTTGCACAGCCACTCAGGAATGTCACGTAAGGTCCCGAAGTTTGGTGTAGATCAGATAAACCTAACCTAAGATACAACATCGCTTCCTATTTTATGTGTTTGGCGTAAACACTTGTTAGCGTATAAGTTGCACATTTTTTGGGGGATCGTGATGAGCTTTACAAACTTTTATCAGCTTCATCCAGAGATCCGAGAAAACTAATTCTAGGCAGAAATGGCATGGCCTATACCACGAGATTCAAGTTGGTCCCCCGAAGACGTGGATGTAAGATTTTTTTATGGGTGCCTCCGTATGTGGAAGTTCCAAGGCCAAACGCGTATACCATGCTTGTAGCGCCCCGTAGAGGTAGAAGTGTGTGAATTTTTGCACCTGAGGTACTGGAAGGGGTTTGTACATAGCCTGTGAGCTTCGTGTCTGTAGCACCTACTGTCAAGGCCACAATTTGAGTTCTACCTACAGAAGAATAAAAATAAAATCGAACAGGAGTCACAAGTACACAGAAGTGCTAATAAACAGTATAAACTACAGCTTTCACTTCAACTGTTCAACTGTTGATACCCCGACAGCCATCTTGGATCACAAATGGTGCGTTCCAGTTGACATGGGAAGTCGGAATTTCCGAGTTCCCAGTTGGAACGTTGAACTGGAACGCCCCCTGAAGTTGGATTTCCGACTCGGGAAGTCGGGACAACCCGCACTGCCCCGACTTCGTGATAAAAGATGGCTGCCGGGGTATCAACAGTTTGTGAAATCTGTAGATTAGACTTTTTATTAGCACTTCTGTGTACTTGTGACTCGTATAAATGTTCGTACACAAAGTGCTGTCCAACAGCTGTCTGTGGACGAGTTGCTACAGTGTTTAGTGTGAGTAAATACTGCACAATACGTTTTTTTAATCAACCGGCGTATCAATAGCTAACCTGGCCAGTTGTAAACAAACAGCTGGCCGAGCGAGGTTTTCCGACTTGTTAACTGGAACGCCGTCAACTCGGGTGTGACGTCATTCCCAGCTCCGACCTCCGACTTCCGAGGTAAATGGAACGCAAGGATTTACATAGTCGAATCAGAATTGGCAAGTCCTGCCAACAGTTGACTGATAGTCAAATCATGTGTATTATACACATAATTTTACATAGTAGCTTGCTTTAATCTTGATAAGTCTCTATTTATTCAACCTACACTGTAAATTTCTATCTAAACTGAGGCTTTTTGAAGACCCCTCTCTCTCTGTCTCTCTCTCTCTCGCCTGTCATTCACAGATCTTGTGCAGAGTTTTGCATGCATTTTATACTTTTCACATGTTTATTTAGCGTTAAACATTGAAATGCATATTAGGCTGTATATTAACTTATTGTCATATTCAAGACAATAATCGCACACAGCACTGCCGACAGCAACAATGTTACTCAAAATAGCGGTGTGGACATGTAGCTCACCAAACGTAATACGTTAATACGTTAACTAAGGCGGCAATAACAGTCATGGCTAGTGTTTTACAAGTTATAAATAGCTACCATCAAATATAACCAAGGAATCTGACGCTAGCTTATTATGTTTAAGACAAGTAACGTTAACGTATAATCAAGTGACATCAAAATAAACGACTCTTAACTAACGTTATAGTTATCTAAAAGGGTTAATTGATTTGCTTCAAATTGTTCAAAAGTGTTCAAATTAACTTTAACGTTACTACATTTATATATTAGAAAACGTTAAAGCATTTTAAACCATATGTAGTATAATGTCAACAGATAAATAGTTATAAGAGTTGTTGTATAGTTTCAGGTAACTTACTGTACCTCAAGGGTTGGTAACGACCATAGATTGCTTAAACACGGTCACAGGCTAACCTCCAACCATACAGCCCCCGGGAGTTTAGCCGAGAAGCCAACTTCACTAACACAGAGACACATATAGCATTAGCTGTTGGCCCACCCTTTGCAACTGTAACAGCTTCAACTCTCTAAGAAAGCTTTCCACAAGGTGTAGGAGTGTGTTGATGGGAATTGTTCACCATTCTTCTAGAAGCGCATTTGTGAGGACAGGCACAGATGTTGGACAACCCAAAGGTGTTCTGATGGGTTGAGGTACCAACTGAGTAGAGTTGAGTTCAACTTGCCTCAACTCTACTTGCCTTTTTAGTTTTCCATCGGGGAAAAGTTGCCTGTACTTGCTGCCTGGTACTTTTTATGGTAGCCTATCACCTCCTTCAAGGTTCCAAGCAAGCAAGCCATCAGCGTCACAGCCCCCACCCTCTGGAACTCATCTCCACAGAGAACCGACATGCCCAGCTTTACCCCGGCATTCAGTCCTGAATTACTTTTTTTTGTCAATGTAACTATGTGTACAGTGTCCTTTGGTCCCGTGAAAGGTGCTAAAAAATGTATTTATTTATGTAACGTTAGCTAAATTAGTAATGAAGTAATATTAATTATCAGCTGTATGTCATTACTAACTAACCTACTTGTCAAGGGCTGAACACATCAGGCACAAGCTGAGACTAAACTGTGTACAGCTCTTTCCTGTACACATACTGTGCATCCTGATAATTATATTTCAGTTTTCAGGAGTCTGACAACTGGTTGTTAAAGAAATGAGGGACCATGGAGCTGAGGTTAATGAAGTAAATTAGTCATGCAAACTAGTCCTTTTAAGCTAATCAGGAGATGTTTCTTTTGGATTTAAATTGGCAAAATTAAATGCTTAGTAATTATCCAGGGATAATATATAGAAAAAAATGGTGCATCATGATTCATCGATAATCGTTTTATGATCGAATCGCAGCCCTCTGAATCGTAATCGAATCGAATCGTGAGGACAGACAGAAGCCAGCAAAACAAAGTTTTATATTTTACAAATTTCGTACATTATTTCATCACTAAACCTACTTCTGAGAAGTTTTGAGGTGAGAAATCAACTGTGCAGATTTCCAATATTCAGAGTTTTAAGAAAAGTGATCAATTTCAAAATTTTGTGATGTTAGGCTAAATGATTAATTGAGAATATAGCAGATTAATCAATAATGAAAATACTGATTAGTTGCAGCCCTAATTTCATTCTATTATCTGCCACCAAATAACTTCAATAACAGTGAAGAACCTTTATTACTTTAAAGAACCACCCCCTAAAGAGAACCATCCCCTAAAAAATGGTTCTTCAGTTGGTGGTGGTTCTTTGTGGAACCAGAGAGTCATTTGAAGAACCATTTAAGAACCATTATTTTTCTGAGTGTAGCGTTATTGTGCAACAAGCACAGTTCAATGTCAAGCTGATAGGCTGAGGTATGGCTGAGTGCAGTAGTAGGGAAACAGAAGTGTGGACCCAAATTGCAGACACTGACGAGGACGCTGGACAAAAACACCAACCACCAAAATTACAAAAATAAATCAGGAAGTAAAGCTTCAGACAATACACAAGGATGTATGCCTTGCTAATTACTTAAAGCACGAGCACACCCTTTGGAAGGTAGTCACTGCAATCTGAAACCTCATCGCTAGAGGCCAGTGAAAACTACATATAGTCCTCCTATAGCATTATTAGACTCACGATGGGCATTTGCAAAAAATTGATGAAGCAGAACCAGAAATATGTTTGTATTCTTGTTCCTTGTCATAACCCATGACATAACCCAATGACCCTTGTTTAGGTAATTTGGTTATGTCATTATCAAGTCGGCAACTTTATAAAACATAATGCCCAACTCGACATGAGTTTAATCAGAATTTTTTGGAGCCACAAAAGCCTTTATACAACTTTTTTCACATAAGCAGATATACTCTCCAAAGACCTAACAGATTTTAATGTGTTAGTATTTTTTGGTGTTTTGTCTTAAACCAAACAAGTGTGCACAGAGCTGACCTGTTGGCAGTAGGTCAAATTATATGTCCAGGCCCTGTAGGCAACAAGACAGCCCTAACCCCACTTTACACTGTTAAACTCCTTGGCTGAAAAAAAGCTACTCTGTCTCTACTGATATCCTTAAAGCCTGTTTATGGGGCCAAAAATATGCATTTTTCACATTAGGTTGTAAATGTCCTTGCCAGAATGTGCAAATACAGGTTGATTGAATGGAAAGATTTTTTTTTAAATTGCGCAGAAATTATATAGTTAACTACTATCATGCAAATAAATTACCTATGTTGAATTTTACATTTAAAACAATGTAGCCTACACAAATAACAGTGGGATTTTGAAATGTGTGGAGGGCTCTGCAGTTTTGTATATCTGAGATGATCTGACTGTGAGATGGTGTATTCACCTGGGTGTGCTTTCAGCTGCCAATAAGACAAAAAAAAAGGAAAAAGTAATTTGGCTCCCATTTGCTCCAAACCCTAAAGCTTACTGTCATTAAGATTCTTTGGTCTGTCAAAGGTATTAAACCAGATTATGTAACAGGAAAGTGAATTGATAGTGAGTGAATAGTTTCACAGCACAAGAGCTAGTGTGGAACATTACTGTACACAAACCATTTATACAAAATTATCACCTGCCTTTCCATCTCACATAAGTCACTTCAACAATTAAAAAAAGGAAAAATTTTGAGATAATATGAGGACTTCGAGAAATTTGAATCCAAATCCTTAGATTGGATTCACCACCACCTAGATGATTGGGATGAACCTCCATAAAGAAAAAATCAGTCTTACCTTGATTTCTTGTGGGGGCCTCAGCAACAGGCTGCTCACTGTGTTCTTTGCCACAATCTGCAGCGTTTGATAGATAACAGGCTTAGTGTGGTGCTCAATGTGTAACTATCACTATCAAGTCAGTAAACTTTAACCTACCCCATCATAAAACAGCTATCATGTGTTACCAAGGGGAGTTAAAAAAGTGCAGAGACAGAAGAAACCATTTGAGACAACATTCAAGTTATTACCCAAATAATTAGTCATCTGTACTCAATGTTCACATACCGTTCTAAAATACCATAGACCAATGGCATGACCCTGAACCTGAGAGGAAACAACAAAATAACAATTCACTGAATAAATAGTGCTTTATATGCAGTGGTATTTAAATGTTTCTGCATCAAAGACATATAACAGTAGTCTCAGGTTGCTGGTGGTTTGTTTTAAATAGATGACATATGATGGTAGATAGTCACATTTTGACAAAATGTTAAACTAGTGACCTGTTTTACAGCTCTGATGCAGCACTAGAATATTTTTTTTTTGCATGATGGTTCACAAAACCTTTGATTTTAAAATTTAAATAAATGCCTCCTCACCAGGAAAATGAAGGCTTTCAAGGCTGTGGGGGTGAAGATCACATCCGCCATGAGGGGAGGAAAGAACGCTAAGAACAAACTACAGGGGAACAGTGTGAGCAGAGCTGATGAGAAGGGTCAAAGGCTCAGATAAATAAGCAGCCAGGCCAACAGGTGGAGGGCTACAGGGACAGGACAGATGATTTTCTTAACTATGACCAGAGGGCCCCAGGTCTGCTATCCCAGGTAATAGAAAGCCTACTTCCACAGATTAGAGTCCCCCTTTGAATGAACTATCTACGGTAGTGCTTAAAACTCCCAACACCAATAAAAATGGTTAACAGAGAAAATAAAGGGCAAAAAACAAAGTGCTCATAAATCTAATTTGTTTAAGCTCTAGACTCCCTGAAGGTGCTCAAGCAGGGGTGGTGCATATGCAATTAGAGAAAAGGCCTTGTATTTTATTCCCAGTCAAATGGGTCATGTTACAGGGCTATTCAAATTAACAGAGCTTGTCCTTACAGGATAAAGCAATGGCAATTTTTGCACAATCTTTCCACTTCCAAAAATTTATTTGGGTCCCCATTCATTTGGGCTCTATATTTACTTTCAGCTGTGATAACACCAATACTTAATGTTTGTGTTTTCACAGCTGCCACTCATCAGCTGTACTAAATATCAATAGTTACATAGCTCTATATCAAACAGACACAGGTATGGTATGTACGAAAATCTGGGCAGTTACAACCTGACAAAACACGGTTAACCGTCATCAAATATGTGTATAATGTAATGTATATGCAGATAATGCAGATAAGACATTGAAGCACACATCATTTAGTAATTTAAAGCCACATCTTAAACTGAACATTTAGTTTTGTGCAGTGGACTATGTCCAACCAGCAGCTACACTGTGTTATACTAAAGTCTTCATTTATTCAGTGAACATAGAACAAAAATACATTGACAGTTTGTTTTTTTGTTTTCCTGTGCATAATGCAAACAAGGTAATCTACCTTTCTACTACTGACAACACAGCTTTATCATCTGTGCTGCCTCTTTGTCTCTTTTTTCTATATAATGTTTGTCCCTTTCTTCTTCTCCTTTAAACAGTTACTTTGGTATAAAGAATGCATGTCAGAGCCTGCTAACATACAACACATCTGTGCTGTGGAGGTGCTGTAAATCAATTCCCATGCTGGAGGCATGTAAGCTGCACCACTGAAGCACCTTGACAGAGAAGCATGGCTCCTGACACTATACAGGTGCTGGTCATATAATTAGAGTGAAAAAGTCAAAAAGTGAAACTTGGATATTATATTCATTCATTACACACAGACTGATATATTTCAAATGTTTATTTTGTTTAATTGTGATGATTAAAACTGACAACTAATAAAATACCCAAATTCATTATCTCAGAAAATTAGAATATTACTTAAGACCAATACAATTAAAGGATTTTTAGAAATGTTGGCCAACTGAAAAGTATGAACATGAAAAGTATGAGCATACACAGCACTCAATACTTAATTGGGGCTCTTTTTGCCTGAATTACTGCAGCAATGCGGCGTGGCATGGAGTCGATCAGTCTGTGGCACTGCTCGGGTGTTATGAGAGCCCAGGTTGCTCTGATAGTGGCCTTCAGCTCCTCTGCATTGTTGGGTCTGGCGTATCATATCTTCCTCTTTACAATACCCCATAGATTTTCTATAGGGTTACGGTCAGGTGAAGGTGAGTTTGCTGGCCAATTAAGAACAGGGATACCATGGTCCTTAAACCAGGTACTGGTAGCTTTGGCACTGTGTGCAG
>JAPMOB010251065.1:0-16356 GCA_029875015.1 Lepomis gibbosus | reverse complement strand
CCCCCCGGCTCTGCAATTTATTTATTATTTTTTTAAATCTACAATGGCTATAACTGGAAATAAGAATACCCCTTCAGCGCCATCTCCACATCAAGAGCAGACACAAAGCGAGGTCTCCGTCTGACCTCTCTCTTGGTTTTGTATTTTACATTCTGCTGATACATCTGCTGTGTTCCTGCTGCACCTTTGAAGTGGAGGATATACTGCTGTGTGCCAGCACCAAAAGGAATCTCAGTATCTCTGTCTGCCACGTACACATTCTCCAGAGTTTGAGAGGTGACAGAGGCTGGTGTGTTGCCGTCACCCTGAAGATAAAAAAGCCCACCAGACAGCAATCCATCAGTTTAAATGTACTGCTAGTGGTGAAATGGGAAGCATTTATTAATAAAGAGTGAAGATGGGGGCCGTAGCATATTTAAATCCACTCGTTCCCTCAAAAAGGCACTACAATCAGGATCACAATAAAGCCACAAAGCTGCGTTATTGGTACATGATTGACTGACCTGTCCAAACTCCAGCCACTTCCCGCTGTCATCCTTCCAGTACCAAAGCCACTGTGTTGTAAGAATGAAGTGAGGGGGCTTGGAGACAGAAGAGGCAGTGGACAGGCGACGAACTGGAGACCCTCCAAATGTCATTTGCATGAAGTCAACAGACTGCACAACCGGGGCTGCAGAGCTGAAAGCAAGCAGTGAACAATTTGCTCAAGGTGAGTAGATACTTCTAAAGACTTGAACTAATGTGAGGGAATGGTTTAACATCTATGTGTCTCCCTGAAGTAGTAGTAAAATCTTTATTTGTCCCTTTACAGGGCAATTTAAGTAGCTTCGACCTCAGAAACACATTTAGTTTTTTCATTCATGCACCTTTGCAAAGACAGAAATCTGAAAATCCCTAAGGTGGGCGATGGTTGATCTGTGCAGCTTGTGTCATGTCCTGGGTCACAGTAGGCCATCTCAATGTCTTCCATATTTGGAAGGTCCTTCCAAGTCACACCATCACTGTCTAAAACCTGCCATCGGTAAGGTAGGTGATAATGGACACGAGAACACTTCTCTGGGGAAAAAAAGCAATGAGATGTTAAAGGCATTTACTAGACCGTGGTAGACATTTCGACATCATTGTCTCTTCACACTGATCTACACACACATATTGAGAGGTTAATGTTGATATGAACTGTTTCCTTGTTACCTTTGAAGCTGCAGTGTCTGCGAATGAAGAAGAGGCAGATTTCATTCCTGTCAGCATCGCTGAAGGGTGTAGATGGGCAAGCAGAACTGGTGGGGGATCCAGGGTTGCTGTGTGAAGGCTTATGAGGGGGGATTGTCACCTCTGGCAGCACTGAAGGAGACACACATAACATAGTGTCACATCTATGTGTGGACTACCACCACCTTTAGATAAAGAAAAGGTTTTCTATTAAAATCCTTTATTATTTACCTGCAGCAGCAGTAGCCTGTCTCCCATGCTGACCCTGGATGATGAATTTATTTCTGTAGATCTTATGAAGGTTTTTAATATTCTCCTGACTGAATCCTTTGAAGATCTTCGTTCCATGAGCGTCAACATTATGGGCTCTCTTACACGAAGAGCCAAACCTACAGTCTCCCTGGAGATAGTGCTGGCAGACGTGAAGCTTTGTGCAGGAAGTGGTGAACTTGCAGGAACCATACGGGCCGTTGCCCTTGTTGTAATGTGGGCAGATCTAGAGGGGTGTATGGGTGTATTGTGTACCATCATAACAGCAAAAATATATCACAGTTCATTCAGATATTTACATGCTTTTCTAAACAACAGAAAGAGACTGTTGCCAGTGTAACCTACCTCGGGGAGCAGATATGGGTCATTCTGCAGTAACAACTGGAAAAGCTGTTTCTCTGTCAAATCGTGAAGACCATATCTCTTCAAAAGTGCTGCATTGTATAGAGAAGTCAGACTATGGGGGTTTTTACACTTGTATCTGAAAAATAAAACATAATATTTCAGTTAAGAGTTTTAGTTTAAAATAACCACTGAAAAAGAGGGTCACATTTATTTAGTTTCTGTAAATATACAGGCATTTAGAGATTTAAAAAGTTACAGTAGTATTGTTGATTGGTGGATAAAGTATGTCTTTGTGTTTTCTTACTTGAACAACATTCTGCTCCAAGATCCTTACCTTACATGTAAAATGTTGTCCATAACCCCTTTAGTCTATAGAGAGGTATAAGGCATGAGCTACACTCTCATAGTGCACAACAGCAATCATTAGTGCATTATCACTGTTTACTTACAGTACCCATGGTACACAGAATGGGTTATTCAGGGACAACGATAGAATAGGATGCAAAATACTGCCATCTTCTGGTCACATAAAGGACTTACAATATTGCATTTTTTGTTGATACCATAGACTGTATAAAAAAAGGTTCATACAGAAAAACACATACATCTTTATCAAAGTTTGTTTTGTTTTTACAGTCCCAAATAGACTGCATTAATTAGATTGGAAAAATAAGGATTTTACAAAGTCTACATCTTTTGATTAGATTGACATTTTTCTTCAAATGTTTTTTCAAGCAAAGTTAAATAAAGCTATTGGCCTCCAAAAGGTCCTAATGATGTTCACAGTTCATATTCTACAGCATGTATGGTTGTGTCACAGCGAATGTTCAATACAATTTGTTAGGGTATCAATCCACAAAGTACTTTAAATAAAGCAGACACGCCCACGACAGCATTAACAGAAAAATGTTGGTCAGGGTCAGTCTGTTGGTCTTGTTTTATTTTTTTGCACAGGTCTGCAGAGGTTAAAGTTTCATCTTAGATCAGAACAGTAGATTTTCCCACTGAGCACAGCCTCCAGACCTTTCACAGTCTTATGCTCCAGACCGTGCGTTACCACACAAATGTGTTCATGCATGATTGATTAGTCCTCTGCTCAGAGGTTGGGTGGAGCTTTGGCTGGGAATTTATTTGAGGTCACCAAACGTATCACACAATAAAGATGGGAGTTGCCCTGCCGCAGCATAACAAAAAACAGAGAGGGAAATGCAGACCTGTCAGTACGGTTGTCCAGAGAAACAGGCAACAAAAGTGAAACACCTGTGTGTGTGTGTGTGTGTGTGTGTGTGTGTGTGTGTGTGTGTGTGTGTGTGTGTGTGTGTAACACAACTGCGTTAACGTGAGCCGCCGTTTGATTTCTGTTGCGCCTATATTATTGTTATTATGGTAAGAAAGGACTACGAGCGAGCCAAAGGTCCTGAAAGATTTTTTGTGATGTTCTTAGTGATTATTTGAATACAACTACATACCGCGGTAATATATTAAATATAGATAATATAATTATTATTAGTGATTATTACAATTGCAAAATGTGCCTTTTCTTTGGGAATTTTGACTGTTCACCAACGTAAATCCTCAGCAGTTGTCACTGTTGTCACAGCTTCTACTTCTTAGTTAGTTCTAAAATGATTCTCAACATGACTAGTCTAAATTTCATCCTTGGTTCAAACATATAAAGACTGCATTTCCTATTAAAGAGGATAAACCAACATGAAGACCAGAGAGCTGTCTGTGGGAGAAAAGCAAGCCATTGTCAAGCTGAGAAAAGAAGGAAAATCGACCAGAGCCATTGGACAAACATTGGGCAAAGCAAGCACAACAATTTGGAATGTCCTGAAAAAGAAAAAAGCTACTGGTGTACTGAGCAACAGACGTCCAACAGGTCAGCCAAGGAAAACAACAGTAGTTGATGATAGAAATATGGTGAGAGCTGTCAAGAAAATCCCAAAACATCAGGAAGTGACATCACCAACAACCTCCACAGTGCAGGGGTGAAGGTATCACAATCCACTGTTGGAAGAAGACTCAGAGAGCAGAAATATAGGGGCCACACCACAAGATGCAAACCAGTCATCAGCAGGAAGAATCAGAAGGCCTGATTGAAATTTGCAAAGAAGTACAGAGATGAGCCGCAAAAGTTCTGGAACACAAACTTATGGACTGATGAGACCAAGATTAATCTCTACCAAAGTCATGGAAAGGCCAAAGTGTGGAGAAAGAAAGGAACTGCTTATGGTCCGAAGCATACAAGCTCATCTGTGAAGCATGGTGGGGGTAATGTCATGTCTTGGGCGTGCATGGCTGCTTCTGGAAGAGGCTCATTAATATTTATTGATGATGTAACTGATGATGGTAGCACTAGAATGACTTCAGGAGTGGACAGAAACATTTTGTCTGCCAATTTACAGAGAAATGCATTGAAACTAATTGGGAGGACAATGACCCAAAGCACACTGCCAACAAAGAAATGACTTCATCTGGGGGGAAAAGGGGAAGGTTTTAGACTGGCCACGTCAATCACCTGACCTTCACAGAAATGTTAACTGCCTGTTTATTTTTTGCAATTGGAGGGGTTTTTAGAATGTAATTTCTCAAATTTGGTACAGTAAAATGTTGTCATATGTACCAGTGATAGCAGAGGATACCAAGAAGCAGAAGATATGAAATTGGAGTTGTAACCTATTAAGGAACTGTTTTGGTGAAAGGTCAAAGTTCACAGAAATGTTAACTGTCTATTTAGTTTTCACTGTTGGACAGATTTTTAGAGTGAAATATCTCATAGTTGGTACAGTAAAATGTTCTGATATTTGTACCAGTCATAGTAGAAGACACTAGGAAAGAGAAGCCAGGACAACGCTGAACTAACTGCTGAGGAATTACGCTGGTGAAAGGTCAAATTACATATAAATTATGTTCACAAAATAACAGTAGAAAAGGTACATTTTGTATTTGCATTAATGACAAATTATACTACTATTATCATTGCTGTTATTAGTAATATTGTTATATTTCTGTTGTATGTATTTGTGTTCATATAATCGCTGAGAGCATCACAAAATACCGCGTATGTATCTTTCAAGACCTTCGGCTCACTAGTCCTTTACGTAATAACACTGCTTTAGGCGCAACAGAAATCAGGACTACCTTAAACATATTTAACTTTGAACAATTACCAACGGTTTCATGTCATTGTAATTATGTTTGATAAGATAATACAGACCTTACGTGGGTTATTCTACTTACCCGAACGTGCAGTCCCCGCAAACAAAATACCTGCACAGGTGTAACCCATCGCACTGTGGACAGTCTCCCGTTTTTTTCTGACAGATCCGCAGATTGGTTTTAACCACTACCAGACTATCCGGGCTAATTATTTGACCGCCGACGAGCTTCTGTCGGCCTTCTTGAATAGCTATTTTACCGTCGTCAAAGAGGACACTTCGCAGGACTTGTGTCGCTACAGTGAAACTCTGTCCGATCTTCTCATCCAGGCGCTTGAAGTCCAAACTCCCCTGGTTGTCGCACAGGGTCTTAATGATGAATTTGGAGATGATTTCAGTCATCCTGAAACGGGTTCAGCCAAGTGGCCTGCAGTGTTATTGAGCTGAGCTAAGCTGCCTCCGCACAACTAGAGCGACGCTCGGTTACAGAGAAACGAAACAGAAACTCTGAAAAAGACAACTGAACTTATAGGGGAAGTAAACCACTGCGCAGTCAAAAACGTCGCCGTCTCCGAGATTTTTATGCGCCTCTATTCTTGTTGTTGCGGCTCGGGTCTTCGGAATGGCCAAACAATACAGAAGCAGTTTCAATACCGTTTGTCACATTTGTAAATCAAGTACAAACTATATTATATTACACATCATAGGCCTCTATTATACGCTATTTTATGTCGTCTTGAGACCATATGTCAAAGAAGACTTGAGACGCAGAAAGTCGACGTGTTTTAGACGTAGCACTGCAAACTATACGCTGTTTAGGAAAATGGTAGGATCGTCAATTTGCTTTCACTTACTTTTCAATGAACGAGTTCTGCTACTTAAAAGCACATAATGGAAGTGAAACCCCACGCCATTCTGTATTTTTAAATGCTTTGTTGTTAAGTCACATTCTCGTGTAAAAGCACAAATATTGTCCTCAAATGAATAAAAGACAACATAATTGAAGTTTACAGACTGAAGAGGTTTACGCATCATGCACGTGAAGGCAACACTAGCCCTAGCAACCACTGCACGGGTTCAGTGTACCTTAGCAACCATGGAGGATGAGCTTCTGTTAATCGAAGAAAAAGGCAAAGGGGTCCTGCAAGAGCAAAAAGAACTTCTCTACGACCGAGTCGAAGAACTAAAGTAATAAAAAATAAATATTCAAGAACAGACTATGGGTAAAAATAGCTCAACCGTTAAGTTTATTAACCTAAATAAATGCCTGCTATCTAACGCTAGCTCTGTTGTATGGTGAACTTACAGCAAGTATTACTGTCACACAACTTGGTTAAATCCTTGAACCATGAGCTAAGAGAATAGGGTCAAGGAAGCTGAAGCTAATATACTTTGAACTAGACTAAGTTACACGACTCAGCAGATTTGTGGAGCTATTTTGAATTTTAATACTCGATTATCTTATGTACTAAGTTAACCTAGTTGTGCTTCTGTTTTCCATGAGACATTATCATAAGGTGAGCGGATAAATTAAATCTGACAGGTGGTTATTGTAAACACACTGAACCCTCTTTCTAAACATATAGGTTTCCAGGTTTTAGTTTCAAGCATTGTCTTTTTGTTGACATTGAAATTGCTGATATTAATTTCTACCCAAGATGTTCCAATGCAGCCCTCCTGGCAGAAATCAACATTTTTGAACGGTTCATCGGCCGCATGGATCCTCAGGACCTGGTGTTCCAGGCTGGCGGAGATGGTCCTGGGGCAACAGGAGCCTCCCAACTGGAGGGCGGGGTAAGTGCTGCTACCCACTGACAGGACTTCTTTACTTCATAATACATTATTGTGATTTTGTTTCCCACTGAAAATGATCATCGGGACAGATTTGGCTACTGCAGATTACTCTGCACATAAAAAACAGAAAGGGACAAACTTAACTACTTTTTTGGTTCAAAGAGTGACACATTGCTGCATCTTATTAGCAAACATTTATGTGGCCTGCCACAATCATAGAGACATCCCTGATTTTAATTCTGTTCTAGGACAGATGACCTCTCTGCACTGTGCTCCTAATAACCCTTGCATCATTTTATATATGTGTGTGCACATCTGTGACTTGTCAGGGTCATGGACGGAGGCGAAGGTCCCGGTCCAACATATCAGATCGCCCCCAGCAGCTGACCTTGGAACAAAAACTACATGTGGCAAAGAGTGAAGTAACAGAGACACAACAAGACCAGGAGAAACTCAAACAGAAATATGAGAGAATTCAGGACAACTACAAGGTAAGAACACACCCTTGCACAAAAAAATAAAGAAAAATAAAACCCACACTTACAGTACTTTTTTTCTAGGCCTCTCTGGAAGAGGCAGAAATGCGTCTTGCAGATATTCAGAAGGCAAAGAGCGATCTTGAATGCAGACTGCTCAAACCAATTAAGGACAACAGGTTGGCAATGAAGGAGCCTGAGAAGGTGCTACAGTACATCGAAGACAAGTCCATGGTACATTACACTAACATTTATTCATTTAGCTGACGCTTTTACCCAAAGCAACTTACAAGTGCTATCTATGTCAGAGATCTGGAGCAACTTGGGGTTAAGTGTATTGCTGAGGGACACATTGGTAGATGTGTCACAGTAGGGACACTGCACCATCACCCCCCTAGCCAGATCTGAGCTATGCATAAATGATATCAGCCTGTACAAAGTATTATTGGAATATGTTTTTAAACATAAATTGACTCCTCATTTTAACTTTTTGTTTAATGGTATCTGCTTTCTCCAGTTCTGTCGCAAACCCTACTCGTATTCATCATCTTCCTCCCTTTGTCCACATCGTCTGTTCTGTTAACAAACACACAAACTCAAACAGATTACCCAGTTGGAGAAGTTAACTCTGAAGAACAGGGCACTGAAGGTCCACAAAAAGAAGCTCCAGCAGCAGCTTCAACAGAAAAAAGAGACTGGAAAAGCCGAGCACGAGGTATAGAATGAGAGTGTGATGGTATATCCAGAGAGGCTAAGAAAGGTGGTAAAAATGAGTTTAATCAATTATGTCTTGATAGATTGTCAGTTGATTCTGTAGTTTGAGTACGACCGTTATGCCATTTTTTGCTGGTTAGTAAATGTAACAATGTACTTTGCTGTGTGATATTTTTAGGACATTTTCCAGGAGTTCACTGAGCAGAGAGCTGACAAAAACCTGGATGAACTTCAAGTCAACAATCTGAAAGTGCAACGTGTCCTCAGGTCACGCAAGGTAACTCATCAAAAATGCGTGTGGGAGAGATTTTCTCAATGTAACCCCGTTTTCCAGTGTAGCTAATCACCTTGACCTTAGCTCCAGCTTGTCAAATCTCTCTCTCTCTCTCTGTGTGTGTGTGTGTGTGTGTGTACAGGAGAAGCTACAGAATGTGACATTGGAGTCCACAGAGCTGAGCAAGGACTTAGCCAACAGGAATCAGATGCTGGCAAAAATTGAGGAGGAGATGCAGCAGGCTGAAGAGGTTTGTCATTAATATAGAAAAATGTCAAACTTTAAGCCCAGTGTGTCCGCCCAAAATCAAATGTAGTAACTCATACATGGTTAGGTTCCTTAAAGAGTTGCAGACAGACTAAAACAAGTGAATCAGTTCTTGAAACCATACTTATCTTCTGCTCTTAAGACTAATTTCCTTTGTGTACACAATCCCTTCTACTTTTCTTCTTTCCTCAGGAGCGTTTGAAGGCAGAGGCTCTCAACCAGCACCTGCGCCGCCAGATGACAGATTATCAGGCTCCTGATATCATTGAGTACATTCATGTCAAGGACAAACACAAGAAGTTGCAGCAGAGCATTCAGACTTGGGAGAGAAAGGTTGTTGTTGCTGAGGTAAACCACATTTTCTTTTATTTCCTCAAATACAATCAGCTCTGTCCCCAATACCTCAGTATTCTCAGTTACCTCTGCAAAAAAAGAGATTTTGATGCACAGTATGTTTTGCTCCACTTTTATCATGCCACACTGAGCCTCAGGCCAGCTCGAGAGAAACTCTCGTGACAGTATCCGAAACAATGGGCCCTCTCTTTTCTGTTTTCACCAGATGGCCTTGAAGACCCACACTAAAGCTTGGATCACACAGAGAGCTACTCTTACTCCTGCAAACAGCGCTGAGGCTGCAGCGAGATCTCAGCAACGCCAAATTCCAGTAAAACTCCCGGACATAGCCGAACACAGCATGTAGAAGAATAGAGAATCAGAATCCAGTAGGCTTGGATTCATTAAAAAAAACCAGTGTCCTTGCTTGAAGCTTTAATCCTCATCATGGCATTCATTTATTAATATTTACTCACACTTGAGTAAACTGTATGTCCTCGAAAGATTTTTATCATCCACCATTATGAAGAATGACATATATAGTAAAACCTTGCTTTATCAAGCCCTTTCCACTTAATTGTTATAAATTCTGTAACAGAATAATGTTGAATAAAAATAAGTTTATTCCTTACTATAATGTGCCATTGTTATGGTGTACTCAATCTAATGTTTTTATGCCATTTATGCTCTGTTGGTGTTGGCTATTTTAACAGTTTTGAGAGTTTACAAAAGATCTTGAGCCTTAGACCTCCTCCTTTGAATAAGCTCTCACTACAACTTCAGGCCAGGTGGGGGTCTGTCAAGATGTTCAAATGTAGATGTAACACACTTCTCTTTTCTTTGTGCTCTGGTCCCTCATAAGGAAAAGATTCAAATGTCTTCTGGCTGACATTAGTAACCTCGATTCTGGTGTTGTCATTGTATTTAAAGTCACATTTTTAATTGTCACAATTGGGATTCTCTGTGTGTGCTTGTGTTTACTCATACTAAAAGATGCAGAGACTCCTCAGGTGATGTTCCACTAGTAACAATGGTGAAATGCAACTAAGTACATGTACTCCAGTACTGTACTGTACTACAATTTTGAGGTACTTTTGCTATACATAAATATTAGTTATATCCCACTGTATACTTCTACTCCACCAGATTTACATTTTACTCCACTTCATTTATCTGACAGCTATAGATACTTTTCAGTTTTACACAAAATCTTTTGCTCAATTTATAACGTCTCTAAGATGATCTTAACTTCACTTTTAAGCACTGCTTCCACATTAACATGGAAGCTGCATGTTACATCACTGACAGTAATCCAATAATCTGTCACATAATACTGTGGAAGGGGCCATTCTGCATAATGACTAGATTTACTTTTGAAGTATACTTTGTGGATAATTATTTACGCTTATGTAAAGGGTTTAAATCGGGCCTTTTAGTTGCAATGGAGTATTTTTACATTGTGATATTTCTACTTTTACCCAAGTAAAATTATCTGAATACTTCCTCCACTATTGACTATAAATATACCAAAGTTTAAGTTACACAGTATACAAAGCTGGACAGAGAAAATAAAATCCACCAGGCTCGACAAACTATTTCCTTTATTAGAAAGAAATCCTTGGAGGTATAAGCCCTCAAAGAACTCTAAATGTTATGATGTTACATGCCATATATACAGTTATATACATAAAAGTGCAATGTCACAATGAGTAAGCTGTTTATTTATTATTCATTCTTCCATATAACTGTTTGGAAAATGGCATCATTACTTATTCATGTGTCTTTTCCCTGCACTGCATTTTCTCAAAAAACACAGCATCTGACATGAAAATGCAACGGTACAGGATGTCTGAAGTTCCTCTAAAACATTTTCAAAGGCACTTTCACAAGTACATGCTACAGATGTACATAACACCACAGAGTAGCTTAAAGCCTACAGACGGCATAACTGAGTCCTACTGTTGATGATGTTAACATAGTGACAAAAAGCACACTTTTATTTTGTTTTGTTTTTTTATAACTGGCTTCATACCGGGTGTCACACCTGTATCTCTGGATATTTATTCTACACCATTTGTTCTAAGTCATTTCTACCCAGAAATGCAACACACATAACAAAATTGATTACAAAAATAGTTAATGTTAGTAAGTCAGTAATCAATTATCTTTTGATTATTATACACACATTATCTGTCAAGTCAAAGATAGTGTAAACCTGCTGTTAAAGAGCATTGCTTATACATTGCAAACCACGTGTTTTCTGTGTTATTATGCTAGCCAAACATTCCCAGGACATGCACCCATTTCTCTTATTCTCTTCTACAGTACAGAGGTTATTTCCAAAAAAGACATACAGGAGTGCAGTCACACAGCAGGAACTCTGGCAGATACAGTTGTAGGGAGCTATTGCAGTTAAAATTATTACTGGACCTGGACACACATGAGCTGACTGACATGGGCTGTTCATCACTGTCTGTGTGGGACTTCCACGTGCACCTTTCTGCCACACGTCGCGCCTTTAGAGGTGGTGGCATCCACAAATGCAGAACATCCACAGGGAAAGCCTCAATGTCAGTCAGGGAACGCCACAAAAAATGCATTATTGACACTCTCACTTGAATATAAAAGAAGACTAGCGGAACACAAAGCAAGCTGCTGTTTGCGAAGACTTTGACAAAGAGGAAGCAGGGCGAACATATTAGGAGGTTTTTACACTAACAGTCATTAGGTCCATGGCTACCGGCAGCACTCCCACAGGGCACTGCCATGAGTCTGTACACATGAGTCAATAAGAAGAATGCCTACATCATATATGGAGGGTCAGCATCCATGCTTTAACTTGTACAGTCATGTCTTTGGGTAGATAAAGCCAAGCAAGGCATAAAAGAAACTATGGCATGAGTTCCACAATGTATAATAGCATATGTGTTGTATATAATGTAGGTAGGAGATGATTTGTCATCACAATTTTTCCTCACTGCTCCTCATATGTTATACAGATGCAAAGGCATACGTTATTAGGCATATTTTACCCCTGCATCACGAGTTATTTATGCAGGGATTCAAGAAAGCATTGAAATGTTCAAACAAAAGTTCATAATGAAGTAGTGGTTTCATCCAATAGTCATATCTCATTCCAGGCAATATGTTAAAATAAATTTGAGTGAATCCAGCACAGAGGTGATCATTGTACATTTCACACAACAGATGGTATGCTTCGACAAAAAAAAAATAAGTTGCAGAATTTACATGCTAGTGGAAAAAAAGCATACTGCTATCAGTACTATTATCTAGCAGGAAAGTACCGTTAGTTGTTAAGGGCTCTTCAGGTCCCCATATAAGTCGTCAAATCAACCATAAACCTGTAGTCACAGCACCTTTATAATATTTAACATGTGAAATCAGTTATACCTTAAAGTCAATAAGGCCTTTGAACACATTCAAAGGCCCTTCTAGGTAAGAGAACAAAAAATGTCGTATAATCTAGTTGTGTGTGAGAGAATGCCTCTGTGGTCACTACAGTTCTCATCAAGCTCCAGGTTCAGGTTCAGTGGTAAACAGAGGAGCTACATGCAGCATGTTTTGTTCAATGTTACACAGTTCGTGAATGTCTGTAAACTAAACTAACTAGTGTACATTTTCTAAAACCTTGAAGGAAGCCTTTGTGATTTGTTGTTTTGAGTTTATTTCAAAAAGGACATTTGTTAGATAATATTAACCTAAGCATATTAACACACAACTGTGCACTTGTTATTGAGACAAATATGTCTACACTGTAACTCCTACATCAGTCTCTCAGATCCTGTCCGAGTCCTCTTCATGATCTTGTCTTCAGCTTCAAAACACCAAGAGGAAACATTTTTTCCTGTCCAGGTCCATGTATTTTACACACTCTTAGATATTCTTTGTTGTATGTCTGTAAAGTCTAGACACCGGTAGCATTTTGCAGCCCCCTGGAAGTTGATTGAAAGTTTTTGTTTTACATCCCTGGTTCCTGTCTCAGAGGTCACATGGTGCAGGACTTGTCCAGAGGGTCCTGAGGAGATGTAGCCGCAGGCTGTGAGACCTGGTTAGACTTGGGCAGGACCATGGGTTTGGGCCTCAAGGCGGGGGGTTTGAGCTGCACCCCCATGCGGGGCGCTACCAGAGGCTTGAAGGTGCTCATAGTATCGCTGGAGGAGCTGGTGCTGCGGCGGATGGGTGGCTCAGTGTTGGCAGTGGACCTCAGCATGACGCCGTGGATGGGGCTGAGGGACTCGCTGGAGCTGGCTGGCGTGGGACCCCCACCGCTACTGCCAGAGGTCTGTCGCTGTTCCAGGGTGTCCAGCACCACATCAGGGGCGTGCTTGGCTGAGCTCTGCCGCTCCAGCTCACGCAGCTCATTCAGAGCAGTGTTCATAGTTTCTTCTATGTCCTGCAGGAGACAGAGAGAGTATATGTGAGAGGGGAGGGGGGGGGGGGTATGGAAGGATGATGATAACATTGGTGAGTCGAAAGAGAGACAGAAATGAACGTTGGGGTTAAAAATGAGAAAAAACTAAAAGTCAGGGGGAGAAATGAAAAGAGTGAGAAAGAAATGAGAGACAAGCCAAGAGAAGGTAGAGTACAGTATGGTAGGAAACATAAAAAGCGATGTTAACAGAGGAACACAGTGACAGTTTAAGAAAACACCGTGCATGCATTATACATGCAGAGAGTTAGTAGAGAGTATTACTTTGCACCAGCACCTCTCCCTCTGCATGCTAATGACTTTGGGTAGCGAAGGAGATGCAGAGATGACAAGATATGTTCATCTGAGCATGCTCCCAGCAGACAGACAGACAGCCCAGCACAGTGTAAAGTGCTCTGACCTTTCTAATTGAGGCCCTATACAAGCGCCTTTCATGGCTTTACTATTCATAAATATGTGACAACAGTTAAATTCAAGCCTCGGACTTCTTATCAGCAGTGACACAAAAATGGATGTCGGCTTGAACACAAATGATTACTAGTAAGGCATCAATGTATTTTTATAATAGCTTTTTAATGCTCACAAGCAAGACTAACAGTTCATATAGTGTGATGAGTCCCAGCGTCAAGCTATGCTCCCTGCTGTCTGCCTGTGAAGCTAGTCTTTTGTGTATTTAGCACACAGACACAGATGCAGCCAGAGGAAGCAGAAGACAGGGACTGACTATGTTTTTACAGGGCGGGGCAGGGCTTTGATGGTGGAGGGAGCTGCGGTCGGGTCGCCGCTCTTCCCGCGCTGACCTGTGCGATGGTCTCCGGATCGAGGGGTTTGCCGCCGTGGTGGTGGTGGCCGTCAGTAAAGCCCGTATACTGGCCCGAAGAGGTTGAGCGGCGGATCGGGGGGCTCTCCATCTTCTTCAGCGACTCGTGGCGGCTGATGTTAGTTAGACTGCCGTGGCCGGTGCGGCGCCGACGTTCAGGGCTGTCCATAGGCATGTTGTTGCGACTCCGCAGCATGTCCCGTGGGCTGAAATGGCCTAGAACTGGGGAGCCCATCTCTGGGGTGCCTCCATGTCCTCCATGACCATGCTGGGAGGGATGCACCATGCAGTGGACATCGCTAGGGCGGGCAGGGGGCCGCCGAGATGGTGGTTCTGATCTTTTCTTGTGCCTGCTGAGATAGACGAGAGGGATGGAGAGGAAACAACAAAGGGGAAACATTTATTTATTGAGTTAAGCATTTTTTCCTTTTTAATTACAATTGTGCCATTTTCTATCTCCCAAATGTAAACTTAATAATAAAAAAACAGTGCTGTTTTTGGATTGACTGCTTTGTCTCCAATAATTTAAGACTTAAATTACTGAATTTATTTAAGGGCTTCATTTGAGTCTCACTCTGAAAATTTACCAATTTTCTACCTTACAGTATGTGGGCATGCTGCGTCTTTAGTAGCCTATAGCGAACCATCATTACTAATTTGCCACTGTGGAAAAAAAACAATCAGAGGTGTAAGAGGAACCCTGATGTCAATGACTAACAGCTTCAACGGGCTTATTTGGAGAGCAGCTGGGGTAGTCCTGGCTTTTACCCAGAGAAAGGAGGCCTGTGGTTCGTCCGAGCACCAAAACAGGCTCCCTGGGAGAAGCTACAGCTGCTTCAACAGTACTTCTGTCCTCTGTCTGAACCTGGACCAGCACGGCACCATACGCACCTAATCTCACACACGCATTTGAAACATGGAGAGACAGAGCTGCACATGAATGCATGTGTCTGAGCGAGACACACTCCTTCATACTCAAGACACATGCTCTCAGAGTTATGCATGATGTTTCTCCACAGTAACATCTCCTTCAGTAAAGCGGGTCTATTGCTCCATAAAAGGCCAATAGTGCAGCACATCCTCCTCAATATGACTCTAATAGGCTCTGCTCTGCATATACGCATGACTAACAGCACTATAGTAGCTACAGACAGCCTGAGTCAAAAGCTGTAATGTTTTTTATTAAAAGAAGCTGTCACCACCATCATCACTTTTAGTCTTGCAGCTAATAACTGAAAAAGATATTTGAGCTTGACTGTTGGCAAAGAACTAGAATTTAATAACACAGTTACCTGCTATTATTATGACATCTCAGACATTCATATGAATATTTTAAGGTAAAAACAAACCAATAATATAATCATATATGATTATGCCACTTTTTTTTAGTTGGTATTACATTTGCTAAAAAGACAACAACTTGAAATATTAAATCAATAACATCTGAATGCTGACGTGTGTCAGAGTAACTATTTTAATTCTGCATTATTGGTTCTTTGTGATGATGAACATGCAGTGAATTACTCATCCCTTAATCACTTCTCCAAGGCAAATGGCTTCATTTGAGAGTTTACGTCTGCCTAATGAACGCCGTCTCAGCCATTATCATTAAGAATTACAGCCAGCTTCATCACTGTACTAAACAAAAAGCAATAATGAGGATGGATATAAAGGACTGTGAGGGTCTCAGAGAGTGTAATTGTGCAAAGCCACTGTGCTGCCGTATCTCCCCAATCGCGTCATTTCATTACAGAAAACTACTCATTTACATGAACTACAAAGTTTCAGGTCAGCCCAAACGGCCATGTGTGCTTATGTAAGACTCTGAAACCCAAAACTGCAAGACAGAATGTCTTAATGTGAAAAATATGAATGATTGCGTAGCAAAAAAATAAATAAAAAAATCATACTATGACAGCAGTAATAGTTGCAGATGATAGTTTAAATTGACAAATAAAGACTAATTGATGGAGTGGTTCAGGCTGGTGTGCTTGGTGAGATTTTTTTTCTTCCCCAGACTGCAGTGAGAAATAGTAAACAACTGCAGGAACTACTGACAACCTGCAGGGGGAGCAGTCTACATTCATAACACCAGTCCCCCAATCTGGGACAGAGTGTACAACAAGAGGCACAGCTACTTACTCTGCAAGCTGTCACACTGACAGCTCACCCTTTGTTCATTATGGCCTTGGGTAATAATCATGGAAATCACAAGACATTCCATGAGTTCCTCTCCCTCTGAG
>JAPMOB010251064.1:0-18457 GCA_029875015.1 Lepomis gibbosus | reverse complement strand
CCCCCCCCCTCCCAGCTTCTCTTGCAATGCAGGCACATTTTAACCTCCTTCTCTCCTGGCAGCATTCCACAGGTGCAGACAAAGGAATCGCTACAATAACAAACTCCAGGTCCCTGTTCAGCCAGCTTATGTTTGCCCCACGACCCCACAGTCCATAGTCACAACTTCATGTCACCTCGGCTTTCACAAGTCAGACTTGACAGGCTTCTGACAGCTTCCCTCTAAAGGGACCTCGTGTCAAAGCTGACATTTGCTACCATTAAACATCCAGCCATGCCTTGTTGCCAGTTGAAACGGCTGAATGTGTGATTTCGAGGACGAGGTTCACTCCCAGTTCGTATAAGTCACAAGGAAGCATTTGTCTGCAGAGCACGCTGACTGAACGGTGTTGAAGGTAAAGAATGGATGGTCTTGAATAAAATGGAAAACCAGTGATGTTATCTTACGTTCAGGTCTGACAGGTAATTACAGAGGGGAAGGAGTGGTAGAGCTTGGGGGGATAATAAACCCCACTGGGGCGGCACTCATAAATGCAAACTGCCCCACCCCTTTGGTAAACAATCACATCTTTGCCGGGTAATCAACCATACTGTCACTAGTGCACTATTTGGAGAAGTGTCATATCCATATACATGTCCTTTGGTGCCATTTTGACAGATTTTGCATATGGCTCTGGGGTCACATTTTCGCCAGCACTTCTTGTTTCCACTCTCACTATCATCCACTATAACATACCTGGCAACAGAAACGGAAAAAAAACAGAATCAAATGTGTCCCTAAGTGATTCATTGGACAAAGGCTCATATTAGGTATTCATGATTTGGCTGCTTGCTCTGGACCTTAGCTCTGGTTCTTATTAAAGCTGTTACCATGAGATTTTCCAATGAAATGAGTGTGAAATGGCAGTCCCTTTAGGAGCGAGGTCAGCCAACCAATGAGAAAGGATCATAGGTGATATCCTAAGGTAGGGAGCTCTGGACACTCTGGGTCTCCACTGAGCATGTCAACAGTCTGATTAATACATGTGGCAGATCAGAGAGAAAGAATATATAAAAGAATACCAATGCCTTCTTTACTGCCTTCTCGTGCCTGCCCACAGACCAGACATTAATCAAGGTGGAAAAGAATTGTTTTCTCTCTACAGCATGGCACAAAAAATAAAACTTCATCTACGTCTGGGGCGAAGGGAGGGGTAATGTTGCGTGACATTCTCTTCATTTCACTGAGCTAGAGGTCACCTCCCGGCACTGAGAGAAAGGAGAGAGGGAGAAAAATAACCTTCTCCATCCCTCACCTGCTCGCCCACTGAGCCTGCATTCATCAATCCTCCCCCCCTTTCATTGTTCCTGTCCTTCCATCTATCTGGCCTTGTGTGACACACACATAGTAACAGTATACCCATAACACATATTGCTACCTTTGCCATCAGCACAAATTGACTCCCATGGCCAGGACTTTGATTATGACATGAACTAACCAACATCACTCTATGATTACTGTTAAATGAATGAATAAATGAGACTACAGCGGAACAGGCAAGCAGCATATCAGGGCTCTCATTTTATTACCCAGTGTCCCTTGGATGGTGTTCTAATTACTGCTGAGCTTTGGTACCACAGAACAAATGTTTTGCAAGTTAAAGGGGCTATATGGAGTTTTTCAGTGAAATCACTAATTAATAAATCACAATTTTACTCCCGTATTGTCAGTGGGCAGTAGCCTCACTTAGAAATGGAGCACACCCCTGTTTTCTCTGTTTCTTGGAACCATAGACTGTATATAAGAAATGGACGTAGTCATGGTGACGTCACCCGTTGGTTTGTGGACTGCCGTTTTGAAGCCTTGAGTTTGGCCCATAGGGCGCCGCCATGTCGAGTTTTTGCAACCAGGAAGTCCCGCAAGTGACGACGCTATTGGCCGTGTGCGGAGCTAGCTAGCTTGCTTAGCTAGGTGCAACTGAAACTCACGTTAATTGTCATTTTAACTGGGCTGATAACTTTGTCCAGCGAACAGTCTTAACACTAAATGTACTCACCAGAGAAAGTGAACAGCCAACTCCTAATAAGCTCTTTTAACCGCGCTAATTAAATTTACACAATGCCGAGGGTATGAGTCAGCTCTATCTCCCATAGATAATCCCGCCCTGAAACATTCTCTGTTTTGTGGTCTATTTTAAAATAAATGGGAACATAATTTACTAAATGAACATCATTTTGTGTTGAAGAAGACTTGAAACTAGTGACTGAGACCATAAACTCATCAGGAAAGTGTTTACTGGGGTAATTATTAAGCTGAGAAGTAGGGTCATTTTCCCATTATTTCTAATGGAGCCGGACTTCTTTTTGCAAGCAGAAGAGTCGCCCCCTGCTAGATTTTCAATAGAATGCAGGTTTCAGGGACTTCCGGGACTTTATAGACCGGAAGCTTCCCGCTTGCTTGGAACACACGATCCTGCTTTTAATTTGAAAGTATAGGGTTGGGATATAGCTTCATCAGCGCTCCCGAGCCTCTCCTCGACTACAGCATCAACACCAGAAGTAACGGAATGCAGTCCACAATCTCTGACAACAATCTCAATATAATATTTTGTCTAGCTCACTAACTGTTTCATTAACATCCAGCACACTTCTGAGCATCCAGTGAAAGATACACAAAAAGTAATGACAGTTAATGAAAAGCTGCAGGTGAGCTAATACCGATGCATCACGTCGGCTAAATGCAGTAAATGTAACGTGCATGGATCACTTCAACGTCAAGCTGATATATAAGAGTAACGTTGCAGTGGGAGTTTAGCAGAGTTTCCAGCATGTTGTGTAGAGCGATCTCCCTGTCTGTCTATAGCCGCTGTCACGCTGTTGGGAGTATTGTGCCAACATGCCGCCTTACTGTATGAAAGGTAGAGTGGTGGTGTTGATTTGCCTCTGAGCAGGGAACGCTGGAGAAACACAGCCTGAACACATCTGTGTGAAAAGCCGGCACGCTGGAGTTTCCGCGTTTATTGCGGGATCTCTGTATTAAAGCGGTTGTGTTTCGGATTGTGCTCGCTCATGAGTTCAAGCCTATGGTTTAAACACAATTTTAAAACTGCACCACTAGTGGCCGCTGCAAACTATTGCCCCTTTAAATTTACACCATGTGATTCATTTGATTGCTGGATGATTAGTGAGACAAGAGATTTTTAAATGTAATCAACACACTCTGTTAAATTTTAACAGAGAATCCTTCACATTAAATTTCACACCACATTACTAAAGCTATTTGTGGGAGTGGACATTATAAGTAAGTGTTTTTCTCTGTGTTAGACCAACAGTTACATTTGCGCAAATGGAATGAGTCATATTAGATTGACAGAATACAGTACATTTACAGTCTCCCCACATCATAACTTGTGAATCATCTGCATACTTTCAGCTTCTCTGAATCATTGACATCTCAGAGTAAAAATAGTAATAAAATCCCACGTCTTCCGTATGTGTGACAGGATGGAAATTATCTGCAAAAATAACTCAGTGGGTTGTCTGGGGGCAAAACCTTATGACAGCCTTGTTAGAACAGAAATTAAAATTTCAGTGAGCATCAGAATGTGAACAAAAAGTTTAAAATTTTTCCCGCTGAAGATAATAGGAGAAGTACAACAGCGCATCTAATATCTACCATTTAAAGGCCTCTACCAGAGCCCACCATCAGTCTTGTTTATTACTTGTCAACAGCTCTGACCATTTGATCCTCAAAGTACGGCTTATGGACAATAGCCCGTACCTGTGAGTGAAATACGATCGATACCTGGAGAACTTCACATTTCTTTGCACTGTGAGACCACAGAGCAGTTCCAGAAAGGAAGATGGGGGCTATGAATGGAGGGAGGAAACTGACAAAACAGGATGGATGACTGACAGGTGTGGAGCACACTCTCTCAACAGGGGAAATGATTCAAGTCAAGTGCGGCACTGGGAAGTCCGCCTCTGCATAAAGACAAGCACACGAGATGGCTGTATCTCACTCCGGACACTCATTGCAAACATCCTCTTTCTCTGGCTCTCACTAATGGAAAGAAAACAAAATGTAAATTAAAATATTGCAGCCCAGCTGTTAAAAATAAGAGCAATGCTGAGCTGAATAGAAGCGGGGGGAGAAAAACAACACCAAATCATGGTCAAACAGATTGAGGCTTGTGTGGACGAGGAAGGTCAAGCGCATTCAGTGACATGTGAGCAATGGCGTCCAGGGGAAGGCCATTTGTTTAGCAGTGCCAGGATGTGGCCTTAATTAGCTTTTGCCAACCATCAGCCTACCTTGAGCATGATACGTCTGGCTACTGCGCATATAAATGTGTATCGGGTTAATTCCTCAAATGCCAAACGACTGCTGCTTCCCCAAATTAATCTTGTTGCAATATCTTTGTCTTTGACATGATGTCAGGGTGTTTGCTTTTGGTAACTATAGGTCTGTAATCTGATCAATAAAGGAGCCAACGTGACTCAAAACACAACCTAACCAATGCGAGGGCCGCTGACAGTACAGCAATCCTTTGTTCCTGTAGGATTTTGTTTCATGATGACATTTAGTTGTAATCTAACCCAGTTTGTGGGTAAACCTTGACTTCTATCCAAGCTGAAAAGGCAGGAGTGCTTGTGTACTGGACAGCCATTATCCTGACTCATGATTATGCAGTAAGATATCTCCGTACTAACTGAAGAGAGCAAGAGAGGTTTCAGGACACAATATACACGAGTTTAATTGAAAATATTTCAAGGAGCCTAAAATTACTTTGGAGAATAAAATTCAGTGTGAATTCCCAGTATTTAGGAGACGTGTTCAATGCCAGTTTCAATTTACGTGGCTAAGGGGCCATTTAGTCCTCCGGCATAAACAAATGAGCAGATGAAATGTCATGTTGCTCCCCGTTATATTTCTCAGGAAGACATTCTACGCTTAGCTGCGCAGTTTAAAATGGGAGATTCTGGGGAAACAATCCATTTTCAAATTCTCTGCCAGACTGAGCCTCTTAGCCCACCCACGTACCCTGCCATTGGCGGTCAATAATCTGCCCAATGAGGAAACATTAGCTGGCATGTGGAAGAAGAAGAAGAAGAGGAGGTGGATAGGGTGAAGCTTGTAGAGGATGAGCGACTGAGTGATTTGCCTTACATACAGGCCATGAGATAAGCCTCTTGGTTTCCCCCTTGGCAGATAAAGGCGCCCACATTACAGTTATCGTTGCAGACAGATTATAGACTCCACTCTCTCTGTAAGTTACAGGATGACGCTGGATAGGCCTTCACCACACCACCACCATTTGAAATGCTCTGCCGGCACTGTTCTCTACTGCAATCAATCTAATTTACAGCCACTTCGAGTTATCGCTTTCACTTGACTCTCTCTCAGTAGATACTGACCTACATTGTTCCTCCATTCCACGAGGGAAGAGGCTGCACCTGGTCCACACCCAATCTGAATGTCAGATCCTAAAGTCAGATAACTGCAAATGTACCATAAGCTATACCATAACATGTTCTATAACAGTCTGATAATGGAAAGTCAACCCCAGGCTGAAACTAATGCAACACACAGATGGAAAAATGTCAAGCTATCTGACAAATGGCTAGCCAGTCTATGCTTTGTATTATCTCAGGTGCTCTTTTTTAGTCAGGGCCTTTTTGATCTTGTGTGTAATAGAGTGGTAAGTGATAAAAAGGAAAAATGTCAATGCATTTTTCAATCGTGCCATGGGCAGAAGAGCGAATGGTCTGAAAGGCAGAGGTTTAAGGCCCCGTGGCCCAGAACTGTGAAACTTCGCATGGCTTTGGTTAGCCTCAAATGGGACCATCACCTGGGCCCATTTCTGAATAACCTATTTCCGCAGTGAAATGACTGATGGGCTGGGATAAGATGGCAGTGGCGCAGAGTAGAGTGGAGCAGAGTGGAAAGTAGCGGGTGTTCGCCTATCTTTGGTTCTGCTCCAGTGGTGCCTTGGTTCATCTCTACAGCCCCCCAAAGGTCCCGGGGGAGCAGATTTAAGTGTGTCAAGGCTCTGTGTGCAAGACGATGAGTTAGGGCTTCAAACACAAACCATACCGAGACTCTATCAGTCTCTGTAGTTCTCTGTCTGTCTCACTTTCTAACCTTCCCTCGCCTTCCCTACTGTGCAAGCTGTCCTTCTTTTCCACACTCTATTAATCTCTACTCTTTTCACCATTCTTCCTCATTTTCACCAGATATCTCATCTCCCCCTCCTTCTTACCCCGATATGGAAGCTGCATGCAGGGATGACTTGTGGGCACATTAGGGGTAGTGGCGGGGGGGAATGACGGTGATGGATGCCTCGTTTGTCAGTCATCACAGCCCTGACACAGACGTGTCGGTTGAAGATGCGGAGGTCTTTGAAGTTCACTTGAACTCTGCAAAGTTACTTTCTGCTTGTAGAATATGTGTGGGTGTGTGCATGTGCGTACATGTGTATTTATGTGATACGGTGTATGCACAGGCACAGCATGAGATTGCTGTCTGTCAGGCTCCTTCAGTAAACCTTCATTTTCATGTCTTGACGCATTATTTCAGACTGTGAAAAGGTATGCCTCTGCTGGAGCAATATATCACTTTTTGCCTCATGCACAACAACGGTGCGCAGCTACAAGGGATAATTAAGCCAAGAAATCAGCAGCCCCAAAGGACTGCAGTTAAAATAAATGGGTATAAAACAAGTGTAGCCAATATAATGCTTCCTCTGTCAACCACAAGGAATAAACAAAAACGGACAAGTAAACCTACTTCCTGCTTGCTGTGAGTGCTCTCACTCAAGGAAATTACTTTTAAATATTTAAAGGCAAAACAACTATAGAAAGTTTCTTTTAATACAACAAAATGCAGGATGGAGTCAAGCGGGGGCAGCAACTAAGCAAGCCTAGCTCTATAGATAAGCTAATGGCCCATACATTGCTCACCATAGGTGGGGAGAAACAAGGCACAGAATATTGTTCATGCGGCACTGATTAGTAAAGTATCAACATTAAATTCACTCAAGTAGATGAAGCCGTTCTGAGAGTATTTACTTTACTTACCTGGTTACTATCTCGTCTCCTCCATTTTAGTTGGTGAGGTTTATTATATATACTTTAAAGTGTAATTTCCTTTCTGGATAGGTCAAATCCACATATATGAAAAGAAGAAATATGTAACAATCATACATATTGTAACATCTCTAATTACATGCAATGAATGTGAATGACACAATGTTTGTGTCTACATATTAGGTTCAGGCCACTATTTGTACCCGTAGGCAGATTAGTTTTGCAGTGGACAAGCCATCCTTACATCAACACAGTAGAGAATAGACAGTATACGATAAATGACCATAATAGAAGTACTCAACATTCCCATCATCCCTAAAATAAAGAAATTAAATAAATAAATAAACAATGCTTCTGTATCATCTGTGCAACTTGTTCTTCCGGCTGCTGGAACAAAGCTATTTTTACTCCGCTTTGTTCTTTACTTTGGGATTATAAACCTCCGTCTAGATGGAAGAAGCTTAAATTCACTTCATATTTACATACATATAATGCAGTGCATGTTTTATATGTAGATTTCAGAGTTTATTTATATGCACATGAACATATCACAGTGCATTGTACAACATTACCAGTATAATGTTTTGTAAATATTGATGCAATGGGCTCTGACAACGGCGTTCGTGAACATTACCTCTAATTTGCTGCCTGCTATGCCAAGCCGTGTCTAATAATCAGACCCCTGTTAAGCTCAGTCCATGAGCTTCATGTCCCTCAGCAATGCCTGTGCACACAAGAAGTCATGTTTTGGAATTTCTGGCAGAAAATGCACGCAGTATATAATAATCGGTAATATTTTAGCCCGTTAGTTCCTGGACAGTTTAATTTAAAAAACAACTCAAAATCAAAAGTTCCTTGAAAACTGAGGTTGTAGATGGAGAATGTTAGCTGTGGAATGGGGGAGGGGGGTTTGCATTCCTGCAAAGTTGCAAAGCTGATGAAAGCGTTTTCTTCTGCCTCCTAAAACTCCTTTGGGTCGGATAGAGTGGCAGAGGTGGCGGTTTTTCAAAGCGTCAGTCATGCATAATACAAGCCACTTTGTTTATTAATGGCGAGCACTCCCAGCGGAGACTCCAATTCTTGGCGCAGGAGTCGCACCGCTCTAATATCTGATGGCTAAATAATTAAAGCCGGCTTACATCATCGCATCCTCTGAAGATCTGGCCCCCTCGTCTCTGCTGTCTACAAAGCCAAGGCGTTGCCCACGCCGTGATGCACTCCCACTGATGTGCCTGTGGTGCTTTCATGTGCCGTGGCAGGGAAGGTGGGTGGGAATGAGAGAACATCCCCGCCACACAGTACAGTGTAATCATGTCACCTCCCCTGAGCTAGATGCCAACTTTTAGCAAATTTTCAGAAGGCTAAATGTCAAGGAGGAAAACGCTTATTATTAAACCCCGAGAGCAACTGTGATTTAACTGCACCTGCAGCTTGTAAGGAATGAAAAGTGATTTCAACATATAATTTATAAGAACAAGATACTATGTCAATAGACACAAAACACATACTGTCAGCAGAACAGCTTTACTGTGTTCTGTGCTATTAGTCTGTGTGCCAAATGTGACTGACAACATCAAAAATGAAAAGACCAGAAACTATTAGGTAACTTACAAAGAGCTTCAGCGCTATTCCAATTCATTTCCGTTAGTTTGTGACATACGGGTTGGTGCATGGCTTCTCTCGCTTTGGATGCGCATTAATCAAACCAGAGGCGGTGGAGGCTCCTCAGCACCTCGGCCAGGTAAAGTGCTATCTTTCCCTCTCCCCGCTTGTACCTCCATTTTAATGGAAAAACTATGAATGGCTGTTTTGGGTTGAATGCGTTCATCTGGTCCCCGCGGCCGTGTTTGACACCTTATTTTGTGTCGGCAGCCAAACACACGAAAGCAACACAGGGCAAATCAATTTCACCGCGAGGAAGGAAAGAGGTGCATGCGAGCTAGCAGGGAGACTATGTACAGGTATGTCAAATGATTCTGAGCTTTTTTTATTTTTTTATTTTTTGTGTCCATCTTAGAAGGATGTGGACTTGAAGAAACCCTTAAGCAAATGAGAATGGCTATACACAGGAAAGCAAAGGAAAGAACTGGAGATAAAAAGGTGAGAAAGATGTGTTTGCATAATGAGTTTCAATTGAAGACTACTTCCCAAAATGACTGAAATTATGACTTGCTGATTTTCAGATGCATACATACAGTAGACCTTTTATCTCTGGTGAAATAAAAAACATTTTTACAACGATGACAGCAGTAGGAACAAAATCTAACTTTCTATGGTTTCTTTTTGGTATATCAATATTGGAAGTTCCAATCTGCTATTTTCCAGTTAAGTTTGCCAAAAAATAGTAATTTGGCAGTACTGCATGTTTGAAAATATTCAAAATCGACTCAGGCTCTTGAGACAACTTCTATGAATTGGCAGTAACGGTTTTACTACATATCCTGTGGTATCTGCTTTTGCTGCCTCTGAATGATTACCCAACAGCAGGCTGGCTGCCTGTTGGTGTGCTGTCATTACATTTCAGTAGCAAACAGAGGCTGCCATTCTGCAGCATGCAACTACAGCCAAAACAAAAGGCAAGAGGATGACAAGCCAGCAGGGCCCACTTCAGTCCTCAGCCTATAGGTGTACAAATACTCACGCAGCAAAGCACGACAGCCACCAAAGAGACACTCATGTGCCAGCAAGCACATACATATACCCAAACTAGGCAGCATAAACTTTGAGGGTACTGCTGAAGTGTGTTTGTGGTATCAGACAATGGGAATGTGGATTCAAACTGCAGCTTCCTGAGAGCTGCTTGATACACCCACTTTCCTGCAATAGACTTTATGAAATGTCACAAATCCACCGACCTGAAGCCAAGTACCGAGCAAGAGACCAAGAACTTATTGGAAAAAAAAAGCAAACCTGTTAAACTAACTCCCGCAGAGGTGGGCTCAACACTCAAAAGTCTCTGAACTAACAGAAGTTGATGACACACTCACTCCATTTTCTGTATGGGCAGCTTTTTGGATGAGTGTTGGCTTATATATGCCTCCTTTCAGAGGCGCACAAATGCTCAGGTGTAAAAAGGGGTTGGGAGGGTGGGGGTGTGGAGACAGGACAGAAAATGTCAAACCAGCAAGCTTATCTTAACTGGCCAGAACACCTGAGGCGTCCTTTCTGTTTCTCATCAAGATGTGCGTGTCCGTGCATGTGTTTGTGTGCCTTGGACTTGTGGTGTGGAGGGAGAATGATGAATACTAATGATGTTCTCTGAAAGAGAAGGGTTGTGACTTGACTCTCAAAGGAGAGCGCTCAACCGTTCTCCCCTTCAACATCCCTACACACAGATGAACACACACACACACACACACACACACACATAGCACCTGACCTCCCCCTGCAGTCCAGAGATAAAGTGGTGATTATCAAACATAGCAGCTTGCCATTAGCACAGTAACCAGTGATACAGGCCATTGGTGAAAGAAAGGGACAGGACTTAAGAGGTGAGTGCCACACACCGGGTGGTTTTCAGCAAAGATGGTGCTTGGACCTCAGGACACGGAGGGCTAGCGGCCCTGCTTGTCCAAAATAGGGCGGATGGGTGGGTGTAGGCAGCAGCTGACCTCATCAGTATGCGTGTGTGGTCAGGCCAAGCAAACGACGACGCACAGAGGACTACAAACAGAGACTGTTCGGCGAAGGATGTGGATCAGGGCATGCAGAAATCACGGCTTCATATCAAGAGACAATGCAAAAAGAAACATAAAGTAAAAAACATATGAGGACGATAAGGTCTAGAAGATAAGGTAAAGGTAAAGTGATTGGAGAAATAGAGGAGGAATACAACTAAGAGAATAAAGATGATAATGAAGATTAAATACAGCGGTTCAGAAACCGCACTGACATTGGAATTAATCGTTATGGTAATTATATGCTCAGTTAAAAGGGTAAAAAATCCATGCCAGAGAGATGACAATGGGGAATTGAATTTATACAGGGAGGTCAAAAAATGTGTGAATATACAATATCTCTCCAATTACTTTATGGGCACTGCGAGGTGGTTTGCCATGATAACCACAGACCAGAGAAAGAGGAAGGGCCGGTGAATCCAGTAAAGCAACCCTGTAATTAACACCAACACACATTACAAGTCAAATATAGACCCTGTGCCTGCAGGTAATTTCACAGTATAATTTTACGTGGATAGACACTTTTACACAATGGATACTTAATATGTTTTTTCAATGTTCAGTTTGCAAAGACGCAATTTACACCTTAAAACTGACAAACAACAAAAACATCTTGCATGCTTTCCCTCAGCAAAGCAGTATTATTGTCTTCTTGACAATAGCAGCCTTGCTGCAAACAAAGCTTTGCCGCAGAGATGACAATGGATGTGTTTTCCTTTGATGGTCAGGTTTGCACATAAAAGAAAAAGCTACGCACACAGACCAAAAAAACAGCTGAAAGGAGCCCCAGGTGATGGGTGAGCAGTTGTAATTATGGTCTTTTAGTTATGGAATTTTAAACCATTTGATGGTTTGAGGTGATCAAGGTCAGCTTTCCATTTCCTGCCTTTGTTCCTTCTGCCACCTGTTTCGAAAACACACCTGAGGTACAGTCTGTCCTCGGTTTCCTAGGAGATAAATAATGATGGACAGGGCAACAGGTGAAAGATGCGGAGGATTCTTGAAACTAAGCCCTTAGCCAAGGCGGGAGATGTTTCAATGCTGGCAGCCTATCTATCATATTCACACAGACTTGTGCGCATTAGAAGGCACATGCAAATGCACACATGTACGTACACACCAGGCCCACTCCTGGAGCCTCCCAGTGGATATATGCTGTCCACTGCCAAGGACAAAATGATCCACCCGCAGTAAAATCTCTTGGAAACTCTCCATCTAAAACATCAAAGACTGGCTGAATCAAAATTAGCTTTTTAATCCCTTTAGCCCTATGCAGTGGGGTGTTCAGGTATGGATTACCACACATGGCAAACATTTACTTTCTCTGTCTCCAATCCAGAGTCATGAAAAGTGAGCACATGTGTGTGTGTGTGTGTGTGAATGTTTGCAAGCACAGATGTGTTGATAGATGAGCAATGAACGAAGCCAGACACACCAACAAAACCGTGGTCATGCCACTGGTGCGAAAGAGTGATTATCATACAGTAAACAAGCCCTGGGCAAAGCTTATTGGTTTATATTTGGAATGATGTAGGCCGATCACCCCTCAGTGCAATCTTCCTCTAATTGCAGTGCCAGTGTTTTCACACATGTACTGTAAATATACTATAAAGGAACATAAGGAGTACCTTGATGCATCATCACAAGAGTCATACCTTGCATCAAGAACCATCGCATCCCCCATGGCTCTAAGGAAGAAGCCAACGCAAGACTAGCTAAGAAGCATGCACATGCATGTATGTGGGGGTCACTAATCACCAGGCAGACAGCCCAGTGAAATGCCATGGTTCAGCGGTCAAGCCTCTCCAATTAGCTGTAATCAGAGCAATGTGGGTGAGGCTTTGCAGCATCTGAATAGACAGTAATGAACTGCTTTACATATAGAACGCTGCAATTGGTTGCTGTCTGAGACAGACAGAGAGGACCTTCTAAATCAGGCAGCTCTTCATCCATCACAGCGGATGACTGTAACAATGGAGATCTTTAATCAGTGGCAAATCCTGTCCAGGACAGTGGCCTCTTCATTCTGTTTCAATACTGTTGTTGATCACTTTAAATACACAGAGATGTGTGCACAAAGAATAAAGAACCTCCTGGTAACAGCTCATCCACGATGGCTCAACCTATGCACAAGGTAGCTCAACTGAATTCAATTACCATATGTGGCATACATGCATGTAGGTACAATATATTTTAATTTCAGCCCATTTGAAATTGCCCTTCACTGCATGTCTTCAGTGTTCAAATTGTTAAAGATTGCAAGCATTCTATCTGCTGTGCTGCCTGCTGCATGTGTGTATTCATAGATGGGTGTGCCAACAAGTGAGTGCAGCATGGCCCTGCAGGAGCTCATCCAGACAGATGTAGCATAATAATGACATTGTGGGAAGGGAGCAGCAGATAAGGCCTGAGCCTTGAATCTCATAGACCTGATATGCTAAAACCAAGTGGTGGGTTCAGGGCCGCAGAGACAGCTTAATGGATGATAGGTGCCTTCCTCCCTAGCAGACAGTAAGACTTGCTTGGCATCCTGTGCACAGGCAGGTCGAGGGCTTTAGGAGGCTTTTGGAGGACGTGAGGTCTGACTAAGGTGGTGGTAGCGTGTGTGTGTGTGCACTACTACAGTGTTGTGACAATGACATCCAGTTGAGAAACTGTCTACCGAAAAGGATCTGAAGCAAGTGGGCTCTTATCACTGAGTGGGGTATTAGTGCTGGTAATAAGCTGTGTCACTTGGTTGACAATACATGGAGAGCTGGTATTTCAGACAAGGACTTGATATGCCATGCTGCAATGAAGTATTTATGATGGCGACTGAAATTGACTCCCCACAAAAGAGCAGCGTTTTAATGTGTATGTGCTGTCTTGTAGTAGATAATGGAAATGCTGGACGTGTGCTGCTAAAAACAACAAAAGCCGAATGAGAAACAGCAGTGTTTTCTGTGCAGCGCATACAGCCAAATAGCCAACCAAATAACTTCTCTATCTTGCTTCCTTTTTTCACTCAACATGTACTTTTTATGCAGAACTGTCAAATGTGCAGCATATTAGGACAAACACTAAAAGGGCAACATGTTTGCTCATAACTCATCACATGTGGACGCTTGGTCCAACACCCATTGGCATTGATTTTTAACGTACTGGGTAACCCTTTAGCATACAGTCAAATTGCAAGATCTGTTTGGGTTAATATCAGTATGTTAGTAATGTAAGCTAAGTTAGTTACGTAAGTTATGTGTGTGTGAGTGTATTTGCCATTATAGTGTTTCAGATCACAATGAAACACTATAATGGTGGTATAATTTGATGTGTCAATCAGATGGTGACAATTAATTTATTTGTTATTTTTAATCCATGGGCTATGTTTAAACTGTTGGGCTAAAGGAACATTTGCAATTATTAACTGGCATTTTTTTAAAGCATTATAAGAAACAATTCTTTTTTTGACAGGCTCTTTAAATGAATTATTTGCAACACGTCCTCATATAGAGAGGATTGGTCGTTAGTTGTCTCCAAAACGATGTGTGTTCTGTTCTCTATTGCTACATAAGGAGGTTAACTCTACCCACGAGCACATGGTCCTCCTTGGTGCTTATGGCACAGCTGAAGGGTTAACCGGTGGACATGCCCACAATCACCAATTAGGCACACGCCCCTGTGACGGTTATGGTTGGGCTTTTCAATGCCTTCAACAGTAACACAGTTAGCTAGCGCTAACAATAACGTTAGGTTATGCTAACGTTAATAGGTAGCTAATACTACAAAAAACACTAATACTAGCTAGCTAATGCTAATAATACTACAAAAAACAAAAACTGAAAAAATTTGTATCCTACATTTGGTGTTTTTTGACATGAACATAGTCACACCGCCACTAGAGGTCGCTCAAAACTTAAAATTCGGTCATTTTAAGCCCTTCAACTTTTGACCTATGTGGTCATTTTCTGGGTGAGGCTGATTATTTGATAATCTGGTGTTTTCATCAATCAAGACCAATATGACACACTTTAAAGGTGAACAATGGAATCAAAGAAAATCATGAACTGAAGTTTGACCTGAAAATCACCGTAAAAAAGATAACTAATCAATTAGTCATTGACAAGACACTGAAAACATTCCTTCAAAGTTCTTCTATGACATATAGTTGCCCTCCTTTGTGTGCTCAGTCACACTTTGACTGTGAGCACTTGTGCGCATGTAGCTGTGAGAGTAGATGGATAGCCATAAATCCAATGCAGTACTGAGCACCAGGGAAGAGGTTGAGCGCAGATAATATCTATAGAGGCTCACCACAGCCAATCGACCGCGGAGGGATACATGAGGATGTTCTACCCATCTGACACCCAACTGATTGATAAGGATCACAGGTATACTGAGGCGAGAGAGAAGAGAGAGGGCAAGGAGGTAGAGAGAGACAGACAGACAGACAGAGAGAAGTAAGGCTTGTTGGAGAAACAATAAGTGGATGCAAACGGAACAACATGAGCATAAACATGCTGAGGAATCAATAAATGCTATTAACATCTCCTGTCAAAGTAATGTATGTGCAGAGTGTTGAAAGGGGGCAAGGGAAATAAATACAGAGAAAAGGGGAGGAGAGAAATTGCAGTGAAAAAAGCTTGGGTTGAGGAACATCAAAGGAATCATCAGTGTGAAACTCTGCCTTGTCCCTGACAGCTTAGGCTAAGAACAGCGCAGCAACTGATGCACCGCAGAGCACTGAGCCAAAGGCATATACTGTAGAAAGTAGGACAAAATAAGGAGTGCTCAAGCAATTATCAATGGATTTTCCTGAGTACACAATGTACCATGACACACAGAATGTGAGATTTAGCATCTCAACAACCAGTTAAGGCCGCTCTCTTTTAGTGGCTGCCATCACGCGTCAACAATTACTACGGTTGGTGATTACATGAATTTAAATTGGCCACAGTTCAATAAATCAGCAGACCCAAGATGGCTGCTGAGCTTGAAAGGAAAGTAGCGGGAACCAGCTGGCTGGAGATGTGCTGCAAAAAGCCCAGAAGGGAACAGCTTCTGGAAACATCATCCGCCAATTCGGGGCCATGAATAAAGACACAGGCCTATGGGGAGCCGAGGCAGTGAGGTTGGTCGCACTGGCCTGCCTCCTTTCAGTCTTTCCAGACATGACGGAGATCAATAGATGGATGAACCAATTGCCCGGGCTTATGTACTCATTTGAGAGTTCATTACCACCATAAATCAACCCCTTGAAGAAAATTAACCCATTGACCCTCCAAGTCTATGTCATTCCTTTAAGTCAAACTTGCGGGTACTTTCACATGTCCAAAAGCAAAAGGACTGGTCAATTATTAGCTGATCAGTTTCGGAATAGCTTGGGAATAGAGCAACAGAAACAGATGATCTTACCATGACCCCCACGTGTAAGAAAGGGCATCCGGTTGATGGCAATGGGCACGGTACCATGCTTGTTGTGGAAGTGGTGGACATGGTGGGTGGTACTGAGGGAGGAGGAAACTCGAGCGGCCACAGCTGGGCAGGGGAACACCAGCAGTGCTAGAGAGAGCACCAGCCTGAACAGGAAGGCCGGACTGGCCCACACCACGGGTGACGCCGCTGCTGGCCTGGGTACCAGTAGCAACCCTCCGTCCACCTCCACTTCCATCTCCTGCTCCATGGGGGTGAGGCCTGAAAGGAACAGAAGGCCCCTCCCCCTTATGCGACACAAACAGGAAGTGAACATCTCAAATGAATCCAGGGCCCATGATCCCCTGCTTTCCAGCCTAGGGAGTGAAAAAAATGTAAAAGAAAATACGTATGGAAAAAAATTTTGCCAAAAAAGGGGAAAAAAAGATCCTTGTTTGAAAATCCCAAAAATGGAAAGAAAAAAAAAATTGATGAAAAAAAAAAATTACAAAATCCTTCCTAAAAAGAAAGACCCCAAAAATCCTCCAGCAGTCTAGTGTTGATATCCAAAAGCTTGTGACTGGATCCTTGAGAACCAAAACAACTCCCACTCCTCTTCTAAAACAATTAAACCTTAACCTCTTTTGTTTAACAGGCAACTTCCTTGGCACCCTGATACAAATAATCAGAGCTTAGCAGCACTGACTTAGCAAACACATGACTCCATCTTGGCTCCTTGAAAAATATCTTTGAGTTATTTGTTTGGCACGGTTTTCCTTCACCTTTGGGAGATCTTCAGCTGGTTTCTCCACCCATAATCCAAGCCTCAGTCATGAAGAAGATTCTCCACATCCCTTCTGAGCTTTTTGCAGACAACTTGTATTGAGAGCAGTAAAATACATAGAAGTAAAACTAGGGTGCAAAAGGGAGAGGCGAAGAAACAAGAGCAGAGGCAAGGGTACTGAGATGAAGGAGAAGCCAAATCCTGTTTCGGGGCTTCGAATCCCTAAAGGAGCTCCGAACCCGTTCAGACTGCTGCCGAGAGCGGGAAAACAAGGGATGAATAAATAGAAGGCAAGAAAATAAGGTTAGCGAGAAGGAGGACAAAACGGTCGGCTATTTCCAAGTGTGGCACTGCTGAATTCTCTCTCCTCTTTTCTGACAAAATGAATCAATACGGGTGATGGAATGAAGAGCAGCCCCAAGAAGACACCTTAAAAGCATTAAACCATAACCAAAGCTCTGAACCAGCATCAGAGTGGTTGACGTCCAGTTCAACAATCCTCAAATCCGACCAAGCTCCATCCTACTTCTGATTGCTCTTCACGCTTTTGAGAATATAATTCCGTTTTCCCTTCCCCTTTAAACACTGCTTTCCAGGTTGGGAGGCAGATGAGAAGCAGCGGCTGGTCCTCTCAGTGGGGCTCCGACACAGGGTGCTGCTGCTGCTGGTTTGCTGAGACAGTCTGACGATGCTGCTGCTGCTACTGCCGCTGCTGCCTCTGCTGTGAAATTCATGCTAATTGAATCAGAAGCTGCAGCAACGAGCGCATCCTTCCTTCCTGCCCGCACAGTTCTCCCTTCTCCTTCTCCTCCGATCAAGTCAGCCACCCACCCCAACGGCACATATGCACGGCTCTGTACTGGCCGGGGTAAAAACCAAGTCAGTGGCAGCAATGGAGCTGAAAGGGAAAGGTGGACACACACTCGGATCCTGTGAACGCACAGACGGTGACTATGATACATAGGGCAGAGCAGAGACAGAGAGAGAGAGAGTGTTTGTGTGTCGGAGCAGTGAGAGAGAGAGAGAGAGAGAGAGAGAGTGGGAGGGGAATGAGTGAAGAGAATTGAAGGAGGAGAGCAGAAACGCAGGAATGACGGGAGGCACACACGCATGTTTGGTTTGTGTTTTGCACGAAGACACGCAAACACATACAGAAGCCACCGTTTTTAATATTTTTTTAAACCAATAGTTACGCTACCAGCAGGCACAGCCTCCGGAGAATGCAAAGCAATGACACACGCATGTCTAAGTGAGTGTGTGTGTATCCGCAAGTCACACTAAATACTCATAGAAGTGTAAAGTACAAGTACACCTACAAAATATGCCAACAATGAGGACGGCAATAATAAACTCATCCTAGAGGGGGGCTGGGACATCAATTTAATTATTTTCTGACAAACTTAACAAGGAATAGTTCACCTCCATCATCTTTACAGACACATTTGAAAAGTTCTGTTTCATGCTTCCTCACTTCTTTCTTTTTATCCATCTCTCCTCCTTTTATTATTTTTACTCTTCTGCACTCAACTTTCAAGCTTGGA
>JAPMOB010251062.1:0-32564 GCA_029875015.1 Lepomis gibbosus | reverse complement strand
AAATACAAATCAAAGCATGTTTTGACTGCTCAATAGGCTGTATAAAGTCCGTGTTGCTCAAATATAAACACCCAAATTAAAGTTTCAAACGTTGTTTCTTTTACAGTGGGTCATAATATGTTTTTTAGATTGTCAGTGCGTTTTGTGCTGTTAGGAAATGATTTCTGAGCATTTCGGCTCTAACTCAAAACTTGCGTACATGTACACCACCTCCTGGGCTGGCGTAGGATTTGAGCGTGCCGTACGCCAACGTCCATATTGATAAATCTCAAAGTCACCGTGGTTTTGGGTGTAACGCCAGGTGTACGCTGGAAATTTGGTGTACGCACTTTTGATAAATGAGGGCCAATGTGACTCAGTATTGTGAATGGCCCCCACATTCTTTTTATGCACTCCCGACAATGTTTAAGCATGGTCCTGATGAGACGGTGGATATTGTCTTGGGGGATCTCCTCCCTGGACCATAACGTCCCAGAAGTTCTCAATTGGATTCAGGTCTGGGGAACATGAGGGCCAGTCAATGGCATAAATCATCTTAATCATCAAGGAACTGCCAACTCACTATGGCCACTTTAGGCCGGTAATATTACACACTGCTATTTACAAATCTTGCATTCACAAACTTACATTTCATGCAATACACGCTGACTCCTCACATGGGCAAATACGTGTTGCACTTTTGTTCAATAGGCAACCTGAGCTTTAGCAATCAAAGGGACACAGGTGAGCTCTAGGGGAATAGATGCAAACATAGGAGAGGCAAGTGAAGAGAGAGTAAGAGGAGGAGAATGAGGAGGAGGAAGACCAAGGAGAACCACAATCTCTGATGAGATTCAGGCTACATGGTCCAACGAGGGAGGCCGGGCAGAAAGTACAACCAAACTTGAGCGGGTGCAGTAGTACCCATCATCCAGACTTTTCAATATGAGAATAGAAGACATCTACTCTCATTACAGTATTGTAGTACTGCGTATAAAGTACAAGTGAACCATAGAAAGTGTGGTATGTTTGACTATGTATGCATGAGATTGGGAACTTTATGTCTACCTACACGGTATTTAGAATATGTAGTGCCTGGAGGTGAAAGGTCTATGACCTTGACTCACAACATGAGTCAACCTCTTCTGTAAACTCGTTTTTACTGTATACAGTACATTTTTCTAATTGTTCTGTGTGCAAAACAATCCAACTTTGTGGCTGTTGGATGCATGTATTTTAGGAAACAAACACTTAGTATTACAGTATATGTTATGTTTGTAAGTGTAAAAACAATATACAAAAATATTTTACAACAGCCTGCTGTCCATATGTACTAATAACACTGAACATACAAAAGGCATGAGTCTCCTGATAATGTATTCATTATCAATCTTAGTGTTCTCCATTGAGCACATGAGTGTTAAACTGTTTTTTAGAAATGTCTATACATGTGATGGTGTGTGGGGGAATTTGAACACAAAATACCATTTTGAGAAGACTTTGTCAGAATTGTTTGGGATTCAGAGTTTAATTTTGTAGGAGAGTCACAAAGTTTTGCCTTTTGTTTGTGTGTATTGGGATTTGTGCATAGAGTTCCAAGAACCTGATGTATGCTTTCAGAAAATGTCTATTTTCTCAATTGAGAAAAACTGTAAAATGTCAGTAAAACAAATCTTTTAAAATGTATTATACAAGCCACCATATGGTGGCGATAATGAACCACATATGTAACTCTCTTGCTGGCACCTCTGTACTGTAAGACTTTGTTTTGACTTAGTGAATAGCCAGCGGGTGAGTAATATAATATAATGAGGTGTTCTGATGACCACACCCACCCACCAAACCCACCTGCACCAACCCACCACACAATGACAGTTCTTCACAATTCATTACACACTACATTTGGAACTTGTGATGCAATCGCTGAAACCTGAAACTCATATGCCAAATCCATAAACTAAATCTGCAAAATTGCATGTAGTGTCTGCTTTACACTCACTTTTCAACTCTAAGTTGCACTTTTTGAAAAACACTACACACAATTATCTACATTAGGTACAGCAATGAAAATTTACATCGCTTCCTGTTTGTTTGGAAAGCAACACCAATCACAATGTCAACCTTTATAGTAAAAGCTGCCTGTCAGGCTTCTGCTCAGTCACGTATCTGTGAATGGATTGAATAAAGAAGTTGTCCTGACACACTGGTAGTTTTCCACTAGCTCACTGATACCAAAACAAGCTGTCAAAGTCACTGACTCTTACATGTAATATGTCATTACTCCCAGTACATGCCTGTTTTACACAGTGGTTCCAAATCTTGTAGCCAAATGGAAACAATCCTTTAGCAGCATGTGAAAAACATGGCTCACTTGGATTTAGTTCTTCAGTGTTAGTCATTGGAAGAAAGGAATTTTCAAACTGGGAGTGATAGTAGGTTTGATGTGTTCTATATGTTCTGACTTTAGAACGTGGGACTACACTTTTGTTTACATTTCAAAGGAATAATTTTAGGAAAATTGCACTTTTTTTCTGTGTGTGTGTGTGTGTGTGTGCGTGTGCATGCGTGCATATGTGTGTGTGTGTGTGTGTGTTAAAGGGTAACTGTGGTATTTTTTAAGCTGGACCTTAATTTTCCATGTTTGTGTCTGTGGCTAATTGAGAAAACATTTTTTGACATCGGTCTAGTGTTGAGCAAGCGCAGCGCTGACGTGCTCAGATAATTATTTTGTGTGAAGTTTTGTAATAGTTATCAAGTATGTGACAACATTGGACCTACCCTGACAGGGCGTAATTGCCCCGCAAGGATTACGTTGCAGCCCTGACAAAAAAAGCATGGGAAAATAGGGTCCAGGTTGAAAAATACCTAAATTACCATTTAAGACTGAAGCTGCTGTCAAGAAATGTCTTGTTTAAAACTAGCTTAGCTTAAAGACTGGAAGTCGGTGGAAACAGTTAGCTTTTAGCTCTCTAAATTGAAAAATACTTGTATAAACACCTGAGAAACTCAATATTTAACATGTTGTATGTTGTTTAATCTGTAAACAAAAATAGAATAAAGACAATATTTGGAACCAAATGCAGAACACTTAAGCAGAAGGGATGGCTGGAATCAGGACCAGAGACTGGCAACAGGACAACCGGACCGTAGGCAATCTACTGGAGAGCAGCTGTGCAGTGAGTAAACCTCACTTCCCATCGCCTTAAGAGACGCACTGGCGACCGAGGCTAGTGCCCATGGGTTTTAGCCTCCTCGTTAGTGCCTCCATCTCCCAGAACTCGGGGATGCCAGTTTGAGTCAGACCTGCGCAGTGCGTACCTGGGGCAGCCGGTTACATTGGTGCCATGACCCAGATGGGAGTGAGGTTTAGGAGGGTAAGTGGAACAGAAACCAGGGAGGCTGTGCACTGAGTAAACCTCACTCCCTGTCCCCTTAAGAGACGCACTGCCAACCAGCGCCAGAGCCCATGGGTTTTAGGCTCCTCATCGGTGTGTCCGTATATGAGGTCGCCGGTTCAAGTCAGGACCATGTTGTAGGTTTTCGGGGCAGCCAGTTAAATCAGCAGCAGGGACAGGTGTTGGCTGGGTCAGTGACAGAAAACCAGCCAGGTCTGGTGGTGCCTCTGTGATACCGAACAACATAGTCTTTGAGGCGCTGATCGAATTAATGAACAGGCAAGTCTTTGGAGAAGTAGGTGCCAGAATCTCTGTAGGGTTGGCTGGCAAAGTCACAGAGGCGCTGGTCAGAAGGAACCCCGCAGCAATGGGCAGCAGTAAGGAGGAGGAGCTGAGCAGCGTATACTCTGTGCTGCCAAGCAGAGGCACGATGACAGCGAGAGGCACGAGCCATGCTTCCTCCTGGAAGACTTCAGTGGGGCATTTCTGCGGCAAGATGTGCCAAGAAATCGGCTGTTCCAGGATGTACAGGACATCTGGCTGAACAGTTTTAAACAGTTTTAGTTTTAAATAGCGTAATCTATGATGTATGATGTCGCGTGCCTTTATCAGGGCCTTAAAGCAACTCTCCATTGGCTGTCACCCTTTTAAAAATAAATAGGCGTGACCAGTCTTGAATTACATCCTTAGGAGACTTAGGAGCGTTTATGCTCAACACACTATCCGTATTATCCAAAATAGCTGGGCGAGTTTAACCAACACCATAAACCAAACAACACTCCGCTGTGCAGCTCCTCAGTGCTCAGGAAGAATGTGATTTCGTTCACTGCTGGTATAAAACTGCTGTACAGAAAGTAGTCAATTAGCAAAAACAAATGTATTCTAATTAAATGAACACTGAATATCCTTTAAACAATTTGATTCTGCTGGTAAAATATTAGTTACTCAAAAGTAGAATTTTAAGATCTCCGTCTGTTTTGGAAGCATTTGAAAAACATCTGGCTGGATTTTTAATATCCTTGAGAAATGAATAGGCCTCAGACATTGTCTCCTTTTTCTTTAGCAGTGACATCTCTGGACATGCTCCCACTGTGATGACTAATTACCCCCTAAAACACATAAAAAACACATACACATGAAATCTTTGCATTATTTAGAGAGGTGGGAAAGTATGAAAAAACACCCACATAGTCAGTTTATTATAACCTGGCTGTTTAAAAAGTAACTTTAAAGTGATGATGTCGTGATCCCAAAAATTTGTATTGTTGTATGTAAAAAAAACACCCACACCCACACACACACACACACAAAGTTACCAAGTTGGATCCCATCACTCACAGACCTCCACAGTCTCTCTACATAAGACTGTGAGAAAATGCCCCTAATCTCACTGTCAGCTGCGTAGGGGTCCAAACTAACAGCCTGTTTTAATTTAGGCCTTGTCATGACAGGAAGTGTTTGTGTGTGTGTGTGTGTGTGTGTGTGTGTGTGTGTGAGAGAGAGAGAGAGAGAGAGAGAGACGGAGAGATAGTGAGCGGGGGGACAACAGGAAGCGCAGAGGACAGTGCATGGGAAACAGTTAATGGAGTTATTTTTGCTGGGGATGCTGGTGTGAGGAGGGCTGCGTGACCTGGGTCCTGTTCACACTGATGCTAAATATGGCAACCAAGACTAATATTAGTGTTACCAGTAATCTGTCACTGAATGTTCATAGTTCAGTTAAGACATTAATAGACACAAGCAGGATAAAGATGCAAATAACAAATAAGATATGAAATTAATAGCAGTGAGAAAAAAAAGTGATGGAACATGTCTTACTGACAGAGGTTACTTACGCTGTTATGTGTTTCTATGGCTGACTTGCCTGCATCAATATAATTAAATCAGGTTACAGGAACTGGGATTCACCACAGTCATTGATGAATTTGTCCAAGTCCAGATTTTGTTTCCTTTTTCATTATTTGGGTTTGATTCTACACAGCGCACGCACAGCCAAAGGGGTTAGTACACGATTGTGTTAACAGCTCATGTGTCACATATTTTTTGTAGAGTCACTGTACTTGGATATCAAGTGTCAAATATCAGGAAGACGAGCCATGTTTTCATGTGTGTTCTGTATGCTGAAACAGTCCGTACATGGAAAGAACATTTGTTCCTCTTCTTTTTATGAACAAATGTGCTCTAAAAAAGTTAAGTTGATTTGAATGACGATTCTGCGTGGGTTTGTCACTATGAGTGACCACTTTTTAAATTTTTTTCATTTTTAATGCAGCTTCAAAGCACATGCTCACATTCAAAAAAACAAGCAATACTCCTTGAAGCTTAAAGTGCAAATACACAAACACAGGCACTGCATGTGTCACATTGGTAAACAAATGTTCACCAATGCTATTTAGCAGCTTTTGGTACATTTTGGAATATAAAATACATTTTTAGACTTGCTTTATATCATATATAGTGAAAAATGGGCTGGTCAAAAATATTAGCCCCCAATCAGCTTTCAAACAACACCTGTGCAGTCAATTAGCTTTCTAACAACACCTGAGTGTTCAATCAGCTTAAAAGGACTCCAAGGAACAGGGCACTTGAACACATTATTGAGAGGCTACTGAAAAGACTACTTTTACTCACCATGCCAAAGACAAAGGAAATCAGTCTTGATCTCAGAAAGAAGATAGTGGAGGCTCATGATAAGGAGGTAGGCTATACTGCCATTTCGAAGCGTTTCGCAGGGTCTAGCACCGCTGTACGTTGCCTCATTGTCAAGTACAAGGAGACAAATTCAGAAAGAAACAAACCTGGGCATAGTCGTAAGTGCAAGATTCAAGAACTCTGGAGAAGAAAATAGTCAGATGTCAGCAAGAAGCCCCGGACATCTGCCAAAATGATTGTTGCTGACCTGGCCTCTTCTGGAGTTGATGTTTCAAGGAACACAGTTGTGAGGGCTCTTCATCGTGGTGGGCTTCAGGGAATACATCAATAACATATCCTAGTTAAACACTTGTTGTTAATGGTTATTTCCATGGAGAAATCAGGAGTTTTGTATAATTTCATAAGAGGTGCTAAAAATTTTGGCCTCAACTGTACATCCTACATAATAACATATTAAGGCTGGCCAACAACATTGTCACTGACCCTAGCCATGTCCTGAAAAGTAAAAATAAATTGTTACCATCAATGCATGAACATACTTAGTTACAGACTGTTTGTGTCATGTCAGAGAAGTTGCAGTATTGTAGCTTTCAGAAATTTTTCCGCTTTGGAGTCACAAGAGGAAATGGTAGTTATAGATCATCAGAACCAGGGTTAGGGCTCCCTTCTTATCTCCCACCCTCCCACTCCTACCCTCTCCTAGTGTGTGTGGCTGCTGCTTCGAAGCTTTATTACAGACTTCACTTATATCATCATCTTGACCTTTTAGCGCGTGTTGACTTCAAACTACTGGCTAATAATCAGCCCTGACATACAATTATTTTAGCATTCAGATTTCTGGGCTTCACTGTCAAAGATCCATGTGAAAGCAGAAAGAGATGGTTCTCCACACACACACTATGTTTCTGAGTTTTACTAATGCATTTCAGTGATATTTTTGATTGATTGATTCAGAAACAGCACTTACACAGAGCTGAAACTCTGCATTAATGCAGGACTGCGGTAGGAACATGTGTATATTGATGTAATCCTAGTGCAAATATCTTCCTTGAACCTTACAACAACTTCCGAGAAGGATTATAATAAATGTTTATAGAGCATGCACATCTGCTTCACACTGATTTGCACACTAATTTGAATTACTTAGAGGGCTGCAAATGAACAGGTGATTGATGCTACAGCCCATATAAATAGGCTACAGACAAGAAAAAATAGAACACCTGAAATGTAATCAAATGCAGGGCTGCAACTAACAATTATTTTCACTTAAATTCTATCATTGGCTCTATAAAATATTATAAAAGAGTCAATTTTTCTCACAATCCCAATTTCCTATTTCTTCATTTATCAAAATAGTTCATCATTTCATCTGTATACAGTATAATAGAAGTATAAAGAAAGTTTAAATTTTGTTCAGCACTCCTGTAGATGTGGAGGATGCACAAAAACAATACTGAAAACTGTTTGTGTAAGTATGTAGAGGACACCATAGCTTATGTGCAACTCTTCAAAAAGATGTTAACTACTGTTGGTTGGTGTTGGTGCTCTATAGATGGCTGTGATCAGCCCATTTGAACTGCTTCATATTTCCTACATGGTGTTTTCATTGCGAGTAGAGTTTGTTGATAGAAAAGATAACTGAGAACAGGACACAATCTGAGCTCCCCAATTAAGCTGGACAAATAAGCTCTTCCTCATCTAGAAAAGTCCATGCAGTGCAAACATTCTTACCCCTGTTACACCGTAACAAGTCAGCTTTATAACTCTGGGTAAATGCCTGTGGTGGTGAAGCTAGTGCTAATTTTCCATGTCTGCTAACTGCTAGCTCTTCACTCCCCTATCTTTCCTGCACGCCTCAGAGTCCTGGAGGTTTACACAACCAATTACCTTCTCTGCAGAGCGAATGATACGCTGCAGCCTACCCTTGTCGTTGGCGGTGGCAGCAGCGTGCCAGATGGTGATGGAGGAGGTGAGAACGGACTTGATGATGGTGGTGTAGAAATGCACCGTCATTGTCTTTGGCAGACTGAACTTCTAAAGCCATGGAGCAAGGTCAACAAGCGTGCAGTGACATTTGGGGTGAATGAAGCATAAGTAACAAGGTAGAAATGAGTCGAGTGCAGAGAGAAATAAATGATAAGAGAAACATAAACCAGCTGGCTTAACAAGGAAAGCTGGATTTGCTGCATTATCAACTAACTGCTGTTCATCATGAAGACAACGTGATCTCACAGGCTCAGTTGTCGTGCTAGACACACGGATTCCCTGGTTCAACAATGTTACACAGTGGGCGGCAGCAAATGTGGTTTTCACGTATTTCTGTGAGATCAGGTTGGCTAACAGTGACAAGTTCTGCAGTGCTGTAATTTGCAGTCCTGTTCCCACCCCAGAACTGGTTTGAGTACTACAGCCCTTGGTTCAGTGTCAGCAATTACTCTTTGATATATCAGCATTAGTAAATATGTTAATAGCTATGACTCATAGGGTGGAATACACTTTACATACCTGCAGGACCAAATATCTTGAAAATATGCATGTGTGGGATGATGTATACACTCAGGTACACCTGAGAGTCCTTATGTGGGTGAGTAGCTGTATAGAGCTGTGACCTCAGCCATTTCTCATGAGCTGCATGGTGAGTATTCTGCAAGGTTTGGGTGTGGTTTGTAAAACTACACTCTGCACTATGAAAGTCCTGGTATTTGTGAGAGGCACGACATGTGGACAAAGCTCATGCAAATGCACAATTCCCTTCCCCAGGCCATGCCCTGCTTTGGCCCTTATCTGCAGCAGTTGGAATGCTTGAATTTCAACTAACAATCACCCGCTAGTGTCTACACTGACACCCATTTGGGAAAGATATTGCAAATAGCAATCCCTGGTTTTGATTTGCCACTGTGTGCGAATACGCTAGCAGAGCAGACTGATTACAAAACTTGAAGATGGGGTCTGACAGCAGACTTTTTCACTGTTAGGTCTGGTTACTTTCTGAATTGCACTTTTTTTGTAATGACTTAAGGAGTCACCAATACTGTTTGGGTGTCTATGTGTGCATGAGTTTGCCCCGAATGCAGGCAGGCAAGCAGCTATTCAAAGTCATACAGGGACACCCCCCGTACATTATCCCTCACTTCTTTGTATGCAGGAAATTCCATGATATCTCCTCACCAGATCCCAACTGAAGATGTATTCCCTGACAAAGGAAAACTATTTTGGGCTTGGGCACCAATGTATAGCTTACTGTATGAGGACAGTATGAGGACAGTTCATGTCTCATTACCTGACTGTAATTCCATTAACACAGTCCTTTATGATGCAGGAATGCTAAGAATGAATGTTTTAGATGCAGAATGTCAACTAAGCCAAAGAACCTTCTTCCTTTTGTACATGTTGTTGACATTATGCTACTGCTACCTTAGCTGCTGCTACTGCTACTACAACTGCTGCTGCAACAGTTGCTGATACTACTGCAATTTCTGCTACTGCTAGTATTGCTACTAGCCTATTGCTATTAATGCATACCATTAATCCTGTCACAATTAATGCTGTGTCCATGTTTCCATTCAGGGGATGGGCAGCTTTGGGATATGAGTCCCATGTTTTGTCCTCAGATGGCAGCATGCAGATAGACACTTTTAATATGTAAATATGAATGTTGTTGAAACATTTGGTAGGAAAATACACTAGGAGCCTTGACGTTGTTTGATTGGTTTGCTTGGGCAAATTTTGACCGTCTTGTATGCCTGCTGTAGGCTTTAGACTACCTGATGGTTGCAGGCAACAACATTATTTCTCACATATGAACTCTTATCTGTCTCTCAAAAAACTTCAGCTGCTGTGATTGGGAGACTGGGAGATTGAGGTTAGAACTAGAAAACTACCTGCCAGGCTACTGCAAGTTTACTCTGCATGGGAATGTCTGTCTCTGTCTACTGCTGCTACTATTGCTACTGCTGCTATAATAATGATAATGATAATAATAAGAAGAAGATTAGAATAATAATAATACATTTTATTGATCACTTTTCAAAATCCATGTGTGAATGTGCTTTTTAATTTACAGCTTACAGCTACTATTACTGCACCTGTTCACTGTTGCTTCTGCTGCTACTGCTTTTGTTACTACTGCCCCTAATGTTGCTACTTCTACTATTCCCAAGATGACATTAAATACTTATTGATTTTCCATCTGAATCCTCAAAATGGTTGAGATTGAAATCTCAATGCTAAATAAATCACTATTGCAATACCAATGAAACACGACCTTAGAGTGACATTAGAATAACATTGATTTATAGTTCACCTGATAATAATTGATTAAGCATCAATTTGTAGTTGATTGTTAGTTCAATTATGTTGAAAAGTCATCTATTCATAGGCTGAAATCTCTTCAAAAAGTCTGAAATATTGACCAGGAGACCATTTCTTGGTGGATCAACGTTCCTGAACACATCTCATGAGTCCAAATTAGGTAAACATGCATTTATATCATTTATTGACGTTGTCTAACATCATATGCAGTCATATACATGTATGTGTTTCAATACCATTTTATACTGACAAATACCTCAATATCCAAGCTTCATCATGATAGGCTATTTCGTTAGCATAAATGCTAACCATATCACTGGAAGCTATTGTCCTGCACAGGACTTAATTGGAAGATCAGCTGTTCAATCCCCGACTCCTCCAGGCTGCATGTCGAAGTGTCCTTGTGCAAGATACTGAACCCCGAATTGCTCCTGGTGGCTTTTCCACCAGTTTATGAATGTATGTGTTATTTTCTGTTTCAGCATTTAGGCTCAGTGTGTGAATGCAGATGTAGTGTAAAAGCGCTTTGAGTGGTTGAAAAGACAAGAAAGGTGCTACACAAATACAGAGCATTTATATTTAACTTTAACACATCTGCCAGTCACTACTTTGAGGAAGCGTCCCGGTTTGATCATAACTACATTTTATGTTAGACCATGTAAATAAACTTTAAACATCATTGGATTCCACCACAGCCATGCAGTCCACAGCTACTATAAACTAGTGAATAGGTAGTGAATTCAACTGTAACACTATGCTCAGTATAGCACCCATTATGTCCAACTGACATTATTTGTCATATTCACATCATTTTTGCATCTGTAAAGTTAAAACTTATGTTTTTGTTTGTATGTTTTCTGATTTATATGCCCTGACTCAAAAAATGGGGACAGAATTTTTTGCCTTTGCCCCAGGCAGCACAAAAATGGCTGGGGCTGGATCCTGACAACAGAGCAGTTAATAATTTTCTCTCCTTTTACTGTATTGTTTAAATGTTGTAAATTGTCTACTGTCATTTATATAGTGGATACATCCTAATGTTTCTGAAACACTTCATAACATTTAGCCTATCCAGGTTGTAACTAAAGCTGGACATATTTTGTTGTACATAATGTATGTGTATAAGTTCTTTCTTTTCTGTTGTTTAATATTGGTTGAAATTGAGTCACAGTTTTTAGTGAGGCCATCATGTCAATGTTGTTTCAATAGTTATATTAGTTCTATTATTGCTCCTACTGCTGCAGACTCCTACTGCTCCATATAACTGCTACTGGTAAGTACTGCTGCTGCTGCTAGTACTGCTACTTTATTATCACTATTAATGCAGGGCATTAATCCATTCAGTGTAAGGGGACGGGTAGTTGTAAGAGTCCCAGGTTTTGTCCTCAGATGGCAGCATGCAGACAGACACTTTGAATATGTAAATAGGAATGTTGTGAAACATTTGGTAGGAAAACACAGCCTTGTCATTGTTTGATTGGTTTGCTCAGCAGATTTTTCTCTGGCTTGTAGGTCTGCTGTAGCTGCTTGATGCTTGCAGGCACATATGAAATCTCTCTGTTCTTCAAAAAGCTTGCTTTTCTGTGATTGGGTGACCATTTCTTTCTGAGTGAGGGGGTGGGGTTAGGACAGGGAAACTACCTGCTACTGCAAGTTTACTCATGCCTGCATGGGAATGTCTGACTGTCTCTCCTGAAGAGACTCGCCGTGGCTTGGCTGAAATCACGCCGCCTGTGTCCATCAACATTACATAAAGAAATACCTGCAGATATCAGATCAGCTGCCGCAATGAAAGACACGCACAGGTCCAGATCTTACAGGATTGTAGGTTAAATTTAAGTTTGTTCTCTTCGGGCTCTTGGCCAATCAGCAGTCCCATTTCTTCACATAGTTACAGCAAGACCCACCAATGACCTCATAGTCGCCCAGGCCTACTATGTGGGAGGAGAGACTTTACCTGAGGAGGTCAGAAGCGCTTCCTCCTCCACCACGTTTGCACTCAGGTGAGTCGGAAGTATTGCCTGGCCAATACCTGCACTTCTACCCAAACGGCGTCTCTTTAAAATTGGAGAAAAGGTAAATATTAATTTCATAGCCTGTGTTACTCTTTGCGCTGCTTTAAAATTAGTCCACAGCATTTGACTGATTTTTTTTCTGCGCGTAAATGTCAGCTGGGAAAAGTTTTCTCCCCATTATGCTGCATGTGATCTCTCACGTTTCATTATTTTTGTTGCTTTTCTGGTTAGCGCTTTTGGCAACAGTGCAAAAAAATCGCGAGGTAAATATTTTCGCTTTGCTGGATCGCGTAAAGCCTGAGTGACGCGATGTGTCCTCAGGCGCATTTTTGAAAGAGGAGGTTTCCCCGTGTGTGTGTGTGTGCTTGTCTGGTGCCCTGTGCATATGTTGGAAATACTACCTGATGTGGCATTGATAATCAAAATTATAAATAATCATTATTCATTCAAATGGTCTACAATGTGTCCACAGAAAGGCTGCTGTGTGGATGAAACGTGCAGGGAGCGCGTTCTTGCAATTGACAGCAGGCATGCAGCGTGACAGATAGTTATGGAGATAAAGGGAAAGGAACACATTACTGGAGAAAGCATTACCTTTTGTCGTGTTATGGTTATCTCCATGTTATCATGCTCAGCAGTTTATTTAGAATGTAGGAACTTCATATTGATCATTAAGGGTTGCTAATTTGTAAAATGACGATATGATATATCAGCAGGTATTTGTGCGCCCTTAATTCTTTTTGCTGTTTGCTGTGAGATAGTCTGTCTTAACGCCAGACCACTACAACAGTCGCTCGTGCGCTCTGATCACCTCGCGCCTACTGGGAGACCCCAGCGTGGGTGGGCGGCACCAACTGGCTTAGTGATGCTCTAACTGGAGAACGGTGCTGCATTCATGTCCCATAGGAAATAATATGTGTAAGCCTCATAGTTAAAGCACCTGGAAGAGTTATGTTCCCCTTTATAGGACTTAGCGTGCACCCACTGCTTTATTTGTACCAAAAGGGATGTTCATTTAATCCATCATTCATGACAAATGAGTGATGGTGTAGATTCAGCCAGGCCAATTGTTCATATAAGCAAAAGACCAGCTCCAGTTTGTTCCTCTCATGTATTACCATCACCTGTCATCTTTGATAAACCTATTGGTTTATATTGGCTATAAGGTAGCCTAATATATGAGAATCAAAACGCCACTCTTATTTTCACCCTAACCAGAATAGCCTAATTCTAAATTCTACAAATTCTAAACTAATTTACCAAAATAAAATCAGTCCGTCTCTAACTAAACCAAACAGATTTTAAGTAGTCTAATTTATACACAAACATAAACACTGGTACAGTAGAATGATATAATGATATAATATGAGCTGCTGTAAAATCTGAACCACAAGGTGAGATCAATATAGGCCCACCTCCCTACCATGGAGTTTTATAACAACTGTGGACTAAATATCATCTTTTTGTAAATTGGAAACTTAATCATAAAAAAAAGGATTCACACCACAACTCTAGGAAATCTGGGGTGAACTCACTAACCACATCACCTGAAAACTGAGATAAGTTATGGACAGGTAATGCGCACTAGCCACATTTCCACGTTTTCCTATGAGCTATGAATGCAACATCATTTCAGACCTTTTTGGCAAAAAAAAAATCGCCCAGCTTCCGTGAGCGTTTTCACTGCCGTGTGTGTGGATTCGTTCATTTAGACAGAACGTCCTCACACACGGAGGTGTGTTTTAGCAGAATAGTGTCTTTCTGACTGATGATGTCGTGCAGACAGCATCCGTTTAGACCTGAAAAAGCTTCTGTAATAATCTCGTTGAGATAACTGTGTAGAGACAGTCGCTTCTTTTGGACATTCGTTAGAGAACAGTTTTTACAGTATGTTAGCTTTGTAAAAGAATGAAGTGGTAGCTCTCCGTCCAGCGTTTCCATGCAACAGCGCAGGCGGCTGTGAAGCCACGGAGCACGGGAGGGGGGGTATAGATGCTGGTGCACAGAGCGACAGCACTGTAGATCTAGTTGGGATCTCTAAAGGAACCTTGAGCGTCTTTTTAAACCAAATGGAGCGACAAGATGATGGCGATGAGCCGGCAGGGATCTTAAAGAAGCACCATAGTACAGAGGAGCCCGGTAAGAGCGCTTTTTCCCCCAAGAGATTAATCTCCAAATTTAGCAAGAAACACAATAATAGACGATGATGATGATGATGATGATGATTAGTGTGCGCTCGCTGAGTGACAACAAGAAAACGGAGTGCAGAGATGTCTTTGATTTAGGTGCATCTGCAGAAATAACGCACATGGGCGCACTGAAACAGTTTCAGATGAGCCCGCTCATCAGTGCTACCTGGAGTTAATCAAATTTTACATTATGATGGGTTTGACTGCTATATAAAGTGATGGTCATTTTAACATACATGCTGGTTATATTAACATGCACACACCATATGTACAATTTCTAAAATCATTTTGTGTGCACAACCAAAAGATAATAATACAAACCAATAGTTTGCCCGTAACCTTAAAGAGGTAGTTCAGACTTTTCTCACATTGTGTGGGTTATTGGTGGATGCACAGACACTAGTTCAGATCTTCAACCAGCTGTGGCTTAAAGACATGAGGCACAGCTGGATAATATTTCAAGATTGTCACTTACATGTGTTATCACAACACGAGTTCAGTTATTGAGTCTAAATGAACAAGTTGCAAGTTAATTGTTAGTTAAATCTCTTTCAGAGTGAGAACCTTTTCAATTTTGAGAATTTTAATTCAAAGCTCAACTTATTTTTGTTGTGGTTGTTTTCAACCACTTGGGAGCAGCAGAACATGACGTAAACACAACATTGGCATATTATTGCCTTATAAAGTAGTTATGGTGAATGTGGACATGCTCACTCCACTAAACACAAAGACCATGGTCTACACCAACACCTGGCTCTTTCGCTGTAAACACTCCACTATGTTCACCAGCTAGACTCTAACTAGTATAAATTAGTGTATGAGTAATATTACAACATTAAATTAAATATTTAATGTTAGTTTAATATTAATGTTATTAGTTAATGTAACTATTTGATCTTTAATTATTTTTGATAAATGGATTCTGTGTAAAACACCCCCTCATTAATGTTGGGCATGGCACAGGGTTGCATCTTAGGCTATATTATGATAAGGGGTGTGAGAAGGATTAGAACGTGACAGGGTTTCTCATGAGGTTAAAGACTGTCTCACTCAATTGACATCTTCCACACGCTGTCACGCCACACATTAATTTTCTCACGCAGTGAAAAACCATAGACTGTATGTGAAAGTCAAATGTATAACTGATGTCTTCCAGCTATTAAAGTATCAAGTCCGCCCAGCTGATAGTAATCAGGTGAATCCTCTCTCACGCTCTGAGTCCAGACAGTTGTGACCAAGTAGTATCAAACTGGTATTTATTGGATCGGAACATGTATGTCGATCTGTAGTGAGATTTCTGCCTGATGACAAGTGTTTTTAGTTAGTTTCGGTTTCCAAATGGTTTGAAGGGGATACTACAAGCGGAGCAATAACGTAATGTACAGCGGAGTATAGGGGTCTTATTTATAAATAGTGTGTATGCGCAAAACAGGGCTGGAAATGTGCGTATGCCACTTCCCATGCAAAGATTGTGATCTATAAAAAACAAACTTGACAGGAGACTGTGCAAAAACTCTGAGCCATGCATACGCACATCACATGGCGGAAGGACGAAACGTTTTGAACTATGTGTACTAAAATGTACTAATATTATCATTAGCTCTGATAAGGTTGTGTGTAAAGCTATGTTTTTTTGAAAACATGTAGTAAAGATAAACACATACAAGGAGTAGCTTCTTAAGTGCTACATGGGTGTAAAAGATTAATTGAAAATATAAAAACTAAACTGAAAAAAACAGAAACACTGTTCATTTATTTTTAACAGCAGTAAATACTGTAATACAGAGGAGAAAAATTATCTGCATTAGAAGCTAAGAGCAAAGAATAAATGATTTTTTCTAAAAAGATCCACAATTAAGGCAACAGGATAAAAATGTTATGTTGGCCTATATCAGTTTTGGATACTTTGTTTTGTATCTGCATTTCTTCAGAGCTCTGACTGGATTTATGTGTGTGTGTGTGTGCATACGACCAGTCGCATGTGATGACAGAGACCACTGCCCTAGCTGTGAGAGATTCAACTTTTTATTCTTATTTGACCAGTCTGGATGTCATACTTTGGCACACACCCTGGTGCGGCAGCACTGCAGGAGAGAGTGAGACGCGCCTGTAGTCTGGATTCTCCTGCTATTGAAAAAGATCGCTATATCATCGCTGCCACTGGTTAAGTTGATAATTAACAGCAGGCTAAAACAGCCCCTCAGGCCGACAGCCAGTCCGCTGGTTTAATCTCCACAGCGTCTTCTTGTTTACAGTGTTGTCTGTAAAGACAATAGGCTTCATGAATGGACCAATGAGCAAACACTATGTGCATGTAGTAGGCCTACTCATCAGAGTTGTAGTGTCATAGTGTCAAATTGCATTTGTTTGTTATTTCAGATACCTTTTGAAAACACAAAAATTTTTCAATACGCCAAAGTGGCTAGTGGGAGTGATTGTGTTAATATATTGTACGGTACTTTCAATTAAATTGTATTTATATAGTTCTGATTCATAACAGAAGTCATCTCATTGCACTTTTCATATAGAGCAGGTCTAGACTGTACTCTCTAAGGAGCGAGCACCGTTTAGAGAGAGAAAGCACAAAACTATGGGAGAGGGAAGAAGTCGAGTTACTAACATGTTTTGATGCGAAAAGATATACTAGGCCAATCGAAAACGTGCAGTTCCGTTGTGCAGATGTCGCAAGTTTTGAGGGAGCGTGCAATTGGCATGCTGACTGAAGGAATGTCCACCAGAACTGTTGCCTGTGAATTGAATGTTCATTTCACTACCATAAGCCGTCAACAAAGGTGTTTCAGAGAATTTGGCAGTACATCCAACAGGCCTCACAACCACAGACCACGTGAAACCACACCAGCCAAGGACCTCCGCATTCAGCATCTTAACCTCCAAGATCGTCTGAGACCAGCTACCCTACAGCTGCTGCAACAATCAGTTTGCAGAACCAAATAATTTCTGCACAAACTGTCAGGAACCGTCTTAGGGAAGCTCATCTGCATGCTCATTGTCCTCATCAAGGTCTCGACCTGCATGAAACTTCGCACAGCCTTTGAAGAGGAGTGGATCAACACTCCACAGGCCACAATCAACAAGCTGATCAACTCTATGCGAAGGAGATGTGTTGCACTACGTGAGGCAAATGGTGGTAACACCAGATAGTGACTTGTTTCTGGACCCTCTAGCAAGATTGCCCAGCAACATTGCTCAAAAAGTTGCCCAGTGTATCATCAGCCTAAGGCACACCTGTGCAATACCCATGCTGTCTGATCAAAACACTTGATTTGTCACACCTCTGAGACAGATGGATTATCTCAGCAAAGAAGGAGTGCTCACTAACACAGATTTGTGGCTCACTAACACAGAGTGGGCCTTTTGAGTACATAGAGAAAGTCTTAGTTCTTTGAGTTCAGCTCATGATGAATGGTGGAAAAAACAAAAGTGTTTATCAAAGAGGGAAGAGTAATCTTAAATGTGTAGATGATGTCTGCCTCCTTAACTCAAACTGGGACTGGGAAAGGCTCAGGCTCCCGTTTTACTTTTGAAGACTCTTAGAACCACAAGTAACCCTGCATTCTGGGAGCACAGTTCTCTGGTGGGTTAGTAAGGTACTATGAGCTCTTGAAGATATAATGGTGACTGGACACTAAGACCTTTGTAGGTGAGCAGAAGAATTTTGAATTCGATTTTATTGGAAACAAGTGTAGAGAAGCTAGGCGAAATACAATCTCTTTTCCTGGCTCTTGTCAGGACATGGGGCGGCTGTGACTCAGGAGCTAGAGCGGGTTGGCCGTTAATCGGAAGGTCGGCGGTTCAATCCCCAGCTCCCCCTCAAAGTGTCCTTGGGCAGGACACTGAACCCCGAATTGCAATTGTATGAATGTGTGTGAATGTTAGTTCCGTTTGAGCACTTAGGCTCAGTGAGTGAATGTGTGAGTGAATGGTGAATGCAGAAGTAGTGTAAAAGCACTTTGAGTAGTCAAACACTAGAAAGGCGCTATACAAGTACGGAGCATTTACATTTGCCGCAGCATTCTGGATCAGCTAAAGAATCTTAAGGGACATTTTTTTAAGGAATTGCAGTATTCCAGCCTAGAAGTTAAAAATACATGGACTAGTTTTTCCACATCATTTTGAGCCGGGATGTTCCGGATTTTTGCAATATTACGTAGGTGAAAAAAGGCAGTCCTTGAAGTTTGTATATTGTGAGAGTTAAAGGTCAAGTCCTGCTCAAAGATAACTCTGAGATTCCTCACAGTGGTGCTGGAGGCCATCCGATGCCATCCAGAGTAACTATATCTTGAGAAAATGCATCTCAGAGGGACCCACCACAATAACCTCAGTTTGGTCAGAGTTTAACATCAGAACATGCAATTCATCCAGGTTTTATGTCCTTAAGGCATGCTTGACGTTTAGCTAACTAATTGATTTCATCTGGCTTGATCAATAGATATAATTGGGTATCATCTGCATAACAATTAACGTTTATGGAGTTTTTCCTAATTACTGTGGCAAAAGGAAGCATATATAAGGTGAACAGGAATGGTCAAATCACAGATCCTTCTTGAACTTGTGATTACCTTTGGTGTGCTTGGAGGACTTATTGTTAACTGTAACTGATTGTGATCTGATAAGTAAGATGAAAACAAGCTTAGAGTGGTTTCTTTAATGCCAATTAAATGTTTGATTTTCTTTAATAGGATGGTCAGTGGTGTCGAATGCAACAAGATCTAACAAGACAAATACAGAGATGCATCCTTTCTCTGCTGCTATTCAATTAACTTAATTCACTCTGTTCTATGGTGCACTCTAAATCCTGAAAAAATATCTTTGAGTGAATGGTTAGATATAGGTCTTTAGTTGGCTTTGCACAGAAGTCAGCCTCCTTTCATTTCCAAATACTGAAGTTCACCTGCAATGTGAGCCAAAAGTGGCACCTGAGAGTTCTGCTTCACCTACACAATGTCCCTAAAAGAGACAGTCTGGGGTTCCTGCTATTTAGAAGGGGGTGGGAGCTTAAAGCCCCCCTCCAGCCAGTTTTAACTGTTGTTTTTGGCGAACGTTCTTTCTCAAACAGAGAATGGGGGTGTGGTTACTAGTCGGACGTAACATTACCATGACAACCAAAAACTGACCGGCTGGAGTGTTCACTAATGATATGCTGTGTTAACATCATTACACTGAAAAGTTTAATACACTTTACTGTCTGGCAGGAGCAGCTGTTACTTACCCATGATAGGAACTAATGCGCACGTATCAGCTGTTATCAATCACACAGTTGATGGTCCTGTCACACACTTCACAGGATAACTCCCACTACGTTTTATGGTGCGCTTACTGTACCGCGGGGGTGGGGGGGTGCCTCTGCCGATACATTGGTAAAACGTCCGTCAGTAAAATGCATGTTGCAGACTGTATACAAGACGGTGGCAGAAGAAAGTGCGACGTGTTTTTTTAAGTGACATGATAAATTGGTTAGCTAGCTTACAGTGATGTTTATCGGTTTGATGCTCTTAATGAGGAATGACAGCGCGCCTGCGCAAGCTTGGAGAATGATGTATGACTTATGTAATTTACTATAGTCATATGTCACCACCCCGTTTTAACAACTAAGCAACTTTTGCAACTTTGAGCACAAAATTAAGCTATTTGTCAAAAAATATTTCGCGAACTATGTGGATAATCAACATTGTAAGGAAGTGACTCAGAAAAATATGAAATATCATAGAAATGTCAAAATACACTGGAGGGGGTCTTTAACCTCTGGGTGCCTAGGGGCCCATTTATCCCCTTGACACATACAGACTTTAAAGGAATTTCTCTATGGATATATATTATCATAATTTACAAAAAAATCTAGTAGAAATTTTTCATAAGGCAGTCTGGTAAATGGGCTTTAAAGTCAGCATGAGCAGTGCTATCTTGAAGACATACATGGATATGTCATATCTATCATATCAGGGAGTGAGCTTCTGGACTATTTTTCCACAGTCAGGGAGGGGAAGCACAAGTCTTCCTACCTTTAAGAGTCGTTTAAAAGTGTGGCTGAGGGACACACAAACATGTGATCATGTTTAGTTAATTGTTATATTTCAGACGTAAAGCAGAGTTAGTGCATTGTAAAAATGTGGGTCAGTGCAATATCAGGTTAGACAGGGCCTGTGCAAAATTTTGGTTTGTGTAATATAGTCGATGCTTTCCTATTTCTATATGTCCTTTTGTTGTCCACTCTTGTTGTTACTGTCTGTTCTGACATGATGTGATCACTGTTATTGTGTCTCAGGCAGCCCGCAGCAAGAGAAACCCGCCGTGATGAGGGGCAGTGACACCTACCAGCCAGTCCCTGGTGAAGAGAAGAACATGGATGTTGACTTTGTCAACACTGAGACCAAGAGCAATGAATCAATAGTAAGACACTACATCCACATTGTCATTCCAGTGCTGCTGGGTTATTGCAGGTGGTGTAGAGCAATAATTCAGGGACAGCTGAGCAGTGAAATGTTTTACCATACAAAAGCTAAATGGGGGGAAATATTATTAAAATATTAGACTGGCTGCACTTTCTAATGTGTTTGTCAATGACTTGCTTTCACTAATAAATGTAGCTGAGAAAAATAATAAGCCTAAAAGAAACTCATTTTAAAGGAATAAAAGCATAAAGCATATAAACATTTGTGAAAGCAAATATGATGCATGTTTTAATACTAATGGTGTGACGAGACACTCAGCCGACGAGACGAAATTCGAGATTGTGTTCAGGAGATCGAGACAATACTATAGGAAATCTTTAATGCTGAATTATATGATAATTTTGAGTACTAAATTTACTCCATCCTGGTGAATTTCCCCAAATATTTTTATTTATGTAAAAGGAACAAAAAAAAAACAAAATCACAGGTGACAATTCAAAATCTAAAAATATAACTGAAAATAATGCAGTGCAGATTTCTCCTGTAGATTAGCTTTTCTTATTTAATTTCATCCCTGCTGAGCCAGCACACATGCAGGCATGATTGAGTCTTCCCTCCTCTTTGTGTCTTTGTTTGGGGAAGAAACCTCCTTTAAATGTGATTGTGGCAGCTTTACACCTCAGTGATAAATTAATTCATTTATAAACTACTGGACTTTAATAGCGCCTGTGTTTCAGCAGGGTTTTCTGAACATGTTCAAAACTTTCTGCACATTCAGAATCTCTCCCACATTTCAGTGATCTGACGTCAGAATATTACCAGACTTACTTCATCATTTATTGACAGTTTTTAAGTCTAACTGCCATATACTCTGCTGTGCATTATGTTATTTATTATGTTATTGCTCTGCTTGTAATACCGCCTCCAGAGTGGATGTGATGTGCATGATGTTAAAGTAACTTCAGCACCCACTTTTACTACCACATTGTATGCCGATGTCAGCTGGGTGGAGTTGATTTGCTCTGTGAGTTTACATTATCAGTTATACATTTGTTTGTAGTTGCGTGAACGTGTGGCTTGACAGCATGTGAAAAATGTTAACTGCGTGACTCTCACAAGATAGCTTTTAACCTGACCAGAGATCTCGTTACACTCCTATTTACTAATGTTGTTCCGAATTGATCTAGAAGGGGAAGTGAGTGGTCAAAAGGCCCCCGTAATAGGTAATTAGATATTACTTAATACTTTAAATTCAAGTAATGTAAAGGTGTGAAATTGGACACATGGGCAGACTGAGTTCCAGTATACTCCAAATTACATAACATCTGCTGCCTTCAAAGGCTTCAAAGCAATGACTCTGTGAAAACCTTTGGTTGGGATAACAGCAGACTAACTGCACGAGACCCCTATGAGAGAAAATTAGTGATGCGGCAAGTTCTTCTAAATCACTTGTACAAGCCAATTAAGAACAAATCCATTTGTACAGGTGGTTCTTGAGAGAGGCCCAATGTGAGTTGTGTCTGAGGTAAAAGTTGTGGCTATAACAGTAAGAGGAAATTAGGAAACTCTGGCAGATAAAAATTTAACAGATGTCTCTGCGTGACGATACAGGGGTCGTGTGAAAAGGGAGGATGCTGACCGACTGTAACAGCTAAAGCCTAGTTCACACTACACCATTTTTAGCCCGATTTGCCACTCAGCGAGCTCGGCGAACGTCAGGCTGTGATTGGGAGTAAATTAAATTATGTTTGAACTACACAAGGATGCATCAAAACAGCTCCCCGACACATTTCTGACACATCGCAGACGTCTGCCAGACATCTAGCTAGTCAAATATCTGGAACAGTTTTTAAACCCCACCCCCCACCCCCACTCTTTAGCTCAGATGATCCCTGCTACCTGAGTGTACTAATCCATTCTTTCACCCATATTCTTTGTCTTTATAATTGCTATCTTATAATAACAAAAAACAGCTGTTTTGTGTGTAGGTTTTCTTGACCAAACGTGGTTAGGAGACCACCGTCGGGTGACACAGCCGCTCGTGTAGTGTGTGACCCCCTGTCACTGATCAGTCACTTAGTGTGAACACCACAACAACTTCAAGACTCCCGTCACAAGACGGCAAGTTGTGTAGTGTGAACTGCACGGCCATCAGCCAACGCTGAAAGTCATGTAGTCTGCACAAGGCATTAGTGTTAGGTGCCTGGTGTCAGCTGCTTTAACAGCCACCACAAGCACGTTTATGTCTCTGAGGGAATTTGTGTTTTAGCATCTCTTGTCTTAGGAGAAATAGATCTCTTGTTCATGTACAACGGCACTCCTTTGCCAGCATCTGTAGCTATCCACAATAGCCTCAGAAGTTCAACAATCTAACATGCAAAATGAAGAGTACAGCAACATAAAAAATGGCAGAACTTAGAGGTACCAAGTTATAAACGAATGCTTCTTTGCAACGTTTCTGGTCCTTGTTGAGAAAACGGGGCGAAGGAACATTGTTAGCCCACACATACAGTAGCTACTTTGCAAAAGTTAGGTGTGGGAAACATGTAAGAATGCTTCCAAAAATAAACATGTTAATAGATTAAATCTATAAATTGCCAAAATGCAAAATGACTGAATGGAAATCATATGAAATTTTGGTGTGACCACCTTTTGCCTTCAAAACAGAATCAGTTCTTCTTGGTACACTTGCTCAAAGATTTTGTAGACATATAGTTGTGTGGATGGCTGGTCTGGTAATCTGGCATACCGGGCAAATGCCCGGTGGGGCGACGCACCGTTGCCAGTGTAACATAAATTATGTATTTATGCGCCAACGATCGCCCCACGGACATCTATCTGTATAATTTCTATACTAACACTGGGCCAGCTCTGTCACATCTCTTACTAACCCCAACCCCCTCTGCTCTCTGTTTATTGCATTACGGCCTCCCAAAAAAAAATCTGCAGCCAAATGTGCAAAAACAACCAATATGTTTGCTATCGGGGCTGCAGTAGCTTCAACATCAGCAGCATCAGTACCCGACGTAGAGCAGGCACAGGCACTAGAAGGAGTAAAGGAGAGCCATGGCCGCTGCCAGGCACAGGAGGAGGCGTGTGTTAGTGAGTGACAAAGTGGCAGGGCTGACGGAGAGCTACCCACCACTTTTTTAAAAGCGTTTGTTAAAAATGTAATGATAAATAGCTTGCTACAAGAAATGTTAATTAGCAAATAAATAAGCTATGAGAAAGGTTTATTTGCACAATAAGCATTCAATTCAATGTAATGGGTGTGTGATTCAACAATTGTACCAAACAGGTGCTAATGATCACAACTTCAATATGTAACACAACCATTAACTCAAACAGAAACTGCAAGGAGCAATAAAATTGGTTGAGGAACAGCCAAACTGAGTTTACTGTCAAAAGACAGTAACTTAAATAATGCTGGCATAAATGAAAAATCAGTTTTTTAAAAATATTTTATATAAAATATATATTAATTTTGTTTCATTTTAATTTTCAAATTATGATTAACATGTGATTAACAGGCAACTATTGACAGATGTAGTGAGTTATTCAGACCATCAGGGGCAAAGTGAGAGATATACAAAAGTCTATTATCTTGTAGGATTATTTAGAGAAGTCACAGTCAGCATCTGTCCCTCTCTTCTTGTACAGTGTCTGAGGAGTGAGATACTATGGTCTCTCTGAAACTCTGCGACAACACAATATTATTACAGATTTATTATTGGCACTGGGGCCTTACAGGTTACTGGGGTCACAATTCCACAGTAACCTGAAGCTCTGAACATGCAAAAACTGACTGTTCCAGCTTACTGTTATTGACTTAAACTGCTGGGTTGTCTCAGCCTTGAGCTTATTATGGCTCAGAAATGTGTGTGTGCTGTGTGTCCTTGTGTGTGCGTGTGCGTGGGTGGCTGTGTGCCTGTGGAAACCCAGAGGAGAGGAGAACCTCATTTTTCCCGGGGGCTTGGTGAGAAAAGAGTTCCTATTGGTGAGTGATGCATACACCACCACATCCTCATGCGCCCTCTGAGAAATAACCTCTGACCTTTGCAGCTATGACTACTTCCTGTTGAGAGACAGCTGAAGATTTGTGTGTGTATGTGTGTGTGTGTGTGTGTGTGTGTGTGTGTGCGCTAAGGATGAGGCTGGGGGGGGGCAATATACAGTACACACACACACCAGCTCCTCATGATCTATCACAGACAACACAACACACAGGAACAAACACAGTAGCTGTAGAGTGGGTTTGGTGGCTGTAAAGAGAAAAGCGCTTTTCATTTCAGTACAACTGTGTCAATATTCGTTTTGAGATTCATTGTTGATCTCCGGCCATGAAGGCAATTCACCTCCATTCAGCCTGAGGATATGACACTTTTATTGACAGCAGACTGTCTCAACTTCAACATGCATCGCCATGTAATTGTTTCTCTGTGCAAATGTCAGTGTTGGATATCAGATGCTTTTAATGCTGTCACAAATTCCCATATGTAGTAGTCTACCATACGTCTCTCATTGTAATATAATGCATACTTGCAGTGGTCACACCTGCACAGTATCAGAGCAAAAACCTATCCATACAAAAAGAACATTCAAAAGGCTGATAAATTGGAGAATTTAATGTCTGTAATGTTTTTCCTGCTTGGGAAATTGTTGGCCACTTGGAGGAAGCGGAACAACCTGTAAACAGCCTAAAAAGTCACTATGGCGACTTTGTTAGAAAATGGCTTCTTAGTTACACATCCAGCAGACACAGAGCAACATTATCATTCATTTGGAGGGGCCTTTTTTGTTTGCTGAATCTTGATTACAGAATCCATCAAAAATCCATTTTTCAAAATATAATAAAGAAATGTCGACCTTCTGTAAAGATCTGAAAAAGATTAATTTATGCACTCATGCTCCTTTTGCATGTGTTACGGTATCAATGCAGCGTGGCATGGAGACAACCAGCCTGTGGCTCTGCTGAGGTGTTATAAAGCCCAGGCTGCTTTGATAGCAGCCTTCACCACGTCTGTATTGTTGGTCTGGTGTCTCGTTTTCCTCTTGACACTACCTCACAGGCTACGTTCAGACTGCAGTCCATAATGCTCAATTCCGATTTTTTTCCCCAAGGTAGACTCGGGGTTCTTATGGTTTTTGTTCTATGTTTTCCACTTGTATTTAAATTTTTCTTATGCATTGTACTTTACTTTGTTGTGTTACCTTTTATTGTGAAGCACCTTGTGATTTTTATCTGTGAAAGGTGTTATACAAATAAACTTTACTTACTTACTGACTTCAAAGTCTCATCAAATGCGACGTGAGCGTCCAGACTCAGAGGAAGCTTTCTAGACGGAATTCTGTCCCATTCTTGCTGATGTATAACTTCAGTTGCTTAACAGTCCAGTGTCTCCATTGTTGTTATTTTGCGCTTCATAATGCGCCACACATTTTCAATGGGAGGCAGGTCTGGACTGCAGGCAGGCCAGTCTAGTACCCGCACTATTTTACTACGAAGCCACGATGTTGTAACACGTGCAGAATGTATGTACCTTTCAGCATTAATGGTGCCTTCACAGATGTGTAAGTTACCCATGCCATGGGGACTAACACACCCCCATACCACCACAGATGCTGGCTTTTGAACTATGCGCTGATAACAATCCGGATGGTCCTTTTCCTCTTTGGCCCGGAAGACAACGACATCCACAAACAATTTGAGATGTGGACTCGTCAGACCACAGCACACTTTTCCACTTTGCGTCAGTCCATCTCAGATGAGCTCAGGAGAAGCCGGCGGCGTTTCTGGGTGTTGTTGAGATGTGGCTTTCACTTTGCATGGTAGAATTGTAACTTGCACTTGTTGATGTAGCAACAAACGTGTTAACTGACAGTGGTTTTCTAAAGTGTTCCTGAGCCCATGTGGTAATATCCTTTACACGTTGATGTCTGTTTTTAATGCAGCACCGCCTGAGGGATCGAAGGTCACGGACATTCAATGTTGGTTTTCGGCCTTGCTGCTTACATGCAGAGATTTCTCCAGATTCTCTGAATCTTTTGATGATATTTTGGACCGTAGATGATTAAATCCCTAAATTCTTCGGAAATGTACGTTGAGAAACGTTGTTCTTAAATTGTTGGGCTATTTGCTCACACAGTTGTTCACAAAGTGTTGAACCTCGCCTCATCCTTACTTGTGAATGCGTGAGCCTTTTGGGGATGCTCCTTTTATACCCAATCATGACACTCACCTGTTTCCAATTAACCTGTTCACCTGTGGAATGTTCCAAACAGGTGTTTGTTGAGCATTCCTCAACTTTCCCAGTCTTTTGTTGCACCTGTCCCAGCTTTTTAGGAACATGTTGCAAAAAACTGTAACGTTTATTAGTTTGAAGATTGAAAATCTTCTCTCTGTAGTGTATTAAATTGAATATAGGTTGAAAAGGATTTGCAAATGAATATATTCTGGTTTTATTTACATTTTACACAACGTCCCAACTTCATTGGAATTGGGGTTGTAGTTCAATTTTGTTTAGACACAAAATTCTATGATAGGCTACATGTAGCACATATTTCATTTTAAGATTTCGGTGTTTATATAAGCCCACGGTTGTTTAGACTATTTGGTCTCTATGTTCTATTTTTTCCTCGTTGTGCCCTCATGTGATCTGTTAGTTTATACAGTGTGATAAATAGCCAGCATTTTGTACTTATGTAAACGATAGGGGGTATGTGTGTGCCTGACCACTGTGTGCCTCATGGTTTTGTCAGATGGCCTGCAGACATGTGTTACTATAACCTCAGCCAATACACACACGCAAACACATGCGCGCGCGCACGCACACACACACATATATACATATATATACACACATATACAGGGTTAGCAAGCCTACAAATAGCCTGGAGTTTAGATCATCAAGTCTACTTGATACTCAGCTGTAATCAGATGGATAAGAATGGACAAGGTCAGACAGAGGTTTTTAGTTCTGGAAAACAAAAAGTTGTTGTGCAATGTCTGTTGCTGTGGTGGAAATGAGACTAAATGTTGTCAACTTTCCGTATTTCAGATCATTCCCTGCAGTGTTTTGTTAGGGTGCAGTTCTAGTCCTAATTGAATTCTAGTCCAAATCACACTGCAGCAGCCTTCAGTGTAATAGTGGTGGCGCACAATACACTCACAGTGCCTGTTCTTCACAAAACATCTCTGACCGCACATTCATTATACCAGCCAGATGAGAAAAATACAGAAAGTGTACAGATGGATGAAAATAATGGGATAATGTGAAGCTGAAGCTAATCTAGTGCCGTGTTCCCTCTGTTCCAAATGACTATTCTTCATAAAGTTTTAATAAGCTAGACTTTTTGAATGCCTTCGTTTACTGATCAGTACAGTGATCATTTCCATCATTAATGTCATGAGTGTGGAGGTTCATTCTTGAACATATCTGAGATAAAATATTCTAAACTCAAGACTCACTTTCTTATCCCCAAGATTCCGGGGTTCGGTAAGCACAGGACTTTAAAATCCTGTTCCAATGGTGAAGGAACTCTGATTCACAGATTTTAAGTTTGTAGATCCTATATTCCTGTCATTGAGACACAGTGGGTTTTGTTTATTGTTGGGGCTCCCAAATGATAGACTTTAACTATGGTTTACATCAAGCAAAAAATGCAGACACCAAGTACTCTTTAGCATCTGTATGCGATGACATTTTTATACCTGGTTAATGTTGTGAAAAGCTCACAGTTTGGTAAGGCAAAACAAAACTACTTGGTTAGGTAAAAAAAAAAAATCATGGTTTATTGGGGTAAAATAAGTACATCAAGTGACATTGGTGACGCATGTGATGTAATGTTATGTACCTTAAAACTCAATTAATCCTGTGTTTGTTTGACCCATCCAAACACCTCCTTACAGACTTTTTACACTACGTCACCTGACTTCCTAAAGTTTCTCGTGGAGCATACAGACCCTAAAGGGTACCATGAGCATCTGTATAGGGTGTCAACATTTGACTACCTGGGAATTAGGCATTGGGGAGTACTGCAGGACAGTACTTTACTACTCATTTGGTAACGATTCCTTTAAAAACATAAATAACAAAATACAAAATGGATGGCTGCATCACTTCTGAACGCTTTTAATATTTTTGTATAATGGTTTTGCCAATAAAAAGCCCTGTCACATGACTGTGGAAACATATGTGACATGAGAACTGAGCAAGCAGCCTTTTAAAAAAAAAATCTTTATTTTAAACTGTCAACAAACTGTATCAAAATAAAACATCTGAATCACATTTAGATAAAGCACTGAGGAAACAAAACAAAAAGCAGTGTCTAGCAATTACACTGTTCCGCATCGTAGCATGGTGTTGCTTTTTACAGGTGTTACAAGATGCACTGTTTGTGACACATATAGTGAAAGCTGCTCTGGAAAAAATCATGGCCTGTTTAAGAAGAAGACTCTTTCATAATGAGCAAGTGTGCATATTTTATTCATATTTATTCATTTTAATATATTATTTAATCTTGCTATTTATCTAAATTACTAGATTTTTATAACACTTAGTAGTGCGCACATTGTACTAAATACATTTGTTATTAATGGCTGGTATGCAATATCATTTGCCCTTGAGTGTAATGATCTTTTCTTTCTAAAAATATTATTTGGAAAAATCACACATCCATATTGAATTTAAAAAGTTTGGTATTGCCCATCACGACTGGGAATGAGACTAGGCTGGGGTAACATAAACACTGGCTGGCCAAACCATTGACAGACATGAGGAGTAAACAAAACAAACAATAAAAAACACTAGATAGGCAGTTTAATTAAGTATATACAAAATAACTACAAATGAAACTTAACAATTTACTGCGAAATACACAAACAAAAGGCTCTGATCCAACCCTCTTGCTGTGGCAGGCATATAGTCCAGGGCCCAGGTGTACGCTGCTCATTGCATAGCCAGTCTTTTACATCGTGGAGGCCAAATGTCCCCTGGACCAGCACTATAACTCAAAAGAAAGAAAATCACATTCATGCAACATAAAGATGACGGAACTAAAATGTTGACTAAATGTCCATGCTTCATCTAGAAATGATGCATGTCATAACATGTTAATAAACCTAAGTGCAAAATTAAACTGTTGGTGGTTTAAATATGTGAAATTTGCATGTAACTGAACCTAAATGAGTAGAAGTGCATGGGCGCACAAATAACCTCAAACAGGAGGAAATTGTTAATTTGTTGAAGATACTTGTAGGTGGCCCACAGGTGCCTGCCAGTAATAATATCTGGCCAGTGGCCAGATTACTTTGATAGCGGTGCTAAAACAGATGTCAGTCAATACAACAAAAGTTATTCACATAATCACTTCCTCAAGTGATTACAAAATAAAAGCGCAAGAACGTTTTTGTAGCAGTACTTTATGTCGTGTTTGAAAGCTTTTACTTTGAAACGTTCTGAAGGAAATTCAAAAGAGTCACTTGCTTGACACACCTCTGAAAAAGCCAATAGAAAAACTGAGATCGAATTCCCCCGAATGAGAAACGCAGGAATTTCGGCTGCCTGGAGATACTGTAGAAATTAAAATAAGCATCCATAGGTTGATGTGGACCACTCGCCGCAATGTTCGCTCTCGTGCACATGAATATGTAATATGATCACTTCATCATCAATTTGTTGAAAAAGGAAGGGAAAAATAGTAGCCGCACGTGAGGATTGAACACACAACCTTCCAAACAGAAGTGCTGTGCACTACAAACTGAGCTAATCGCACAAATAGTAAATGTTGGAATATAAATGGTCAATTGACGATGTTCTAGCTCGCCATCTAATGACCTGAAAAAAATTTTGCCCAATGCCAAACTTTTTTGCCGACCCCTGTTGTAGACTAGTGCTATGACAACAACAACACATTTCATTTAATGCAGTTGGGAACTGCAAAACATAAATAGTGCAAGATGTATATCACTCTGTAGACACTACTTGCTGTGTAATTTAAATATTTCATGACCTAGCAAACACGGTTTAGTTATAGAAGCACACTTTTGTTGTGTGTTGCTCCCTGCTGAACAAGATGCTGTGTGTATAATGGTCTCTTCTGGCCTTCTCCACTGAATGTTTCAGTAAATGGCGTTACATTGCAAGTATGAAAGTGCATGGTGCCCATCAGTGCATTAGGCCAGTGAACCATCATGTAAATATTCTACAGAGAATGAATAGCATGAAGTCCGCATGAACACAACCATTAACTGTAATCTACCCCTCCCCCTCCCTACCCAGTGCTCCCACTCTGCCATTCAGACTCCATCTTTGTATGTGTTTTCCTTTTTCTAGAGCAAGATATTTCTAAAACTACAGGCCAGGTTATTTCGTATTTGTTGGTGATATTCTTGGTTCTAGGGGGATAAAACCTAATTTCTTTTTTGACCACCTGGCACTTGCTCTTTCACCACCATCGTCTAAAATTCCAGTTATATGCAAAATAAATTGAAATTCATATCTAGCGTTGGATTGGGATTACAAAGAAATTTTGTGGCATATTTTAGCCTAAAACATTGTGAATAAACTTTTAAACGAACACTACCCTCAGGACAAATTTTACATTTTTAATCCAACATATTTTGCAAGTAACGTATGGATATGGTTTAGTTAGGAGAAAGATATAAATCTAGACCTTGAAATTTGATTGGAGTGAGAAAAGGAGGCATAGCTTAGCACCTATAGTGTGATACTGGGCTGTAGGAATGTCTACACACAGTCCCTCATGGATCGGGAGGAGGAGGTTAAGTAAAAATGAATAAGACCTCACCCACATAATTAGCTTGTGTGGGAAGCTAATAGAAAAATATTTTACTAACAGTCAAGTGTGTTTTTATATGATGGGCGGGGTTAGCTAGTACCCCAAATCAAATTTGATTGGATACATATATGTAACTGTCCTCAAAACCCTTTTACAGGAAGATTTAAGACAGGAAATTGATATAAAACTCTCATGTGATTTTTGTACTGAACACAAAATAAACAGGGGGACACAGGATTAGAATTTGGAAAATGTGTGCTAACAAAGTACAGGACTTTGACACTGAAGACCAATGTGTGAGTCAAGTATCCCACATGTGGTTGGGTTTAGGTAACAGAACCACTTTGGTTCAACAGCATAACTTACTTATGCAGGGTCCCAGTACAAATATTTTCCTTTGGCCCTGACAAACCATCCTTTGATCAAAACCATGCACAAGCGGCTGCCTGAACACCAAATCTAGCAACCAACCTAATTATTTGTACGTAAAAAATTATCAATTAATCAATCAATTATTTTGATAAAATATAATTTTTAAAGATATCAATAACAATACAAACTCATAATACTAGAAATATATTATAAATGAAAGTAGGGTAACCATGAACATCAAATATGAGGTAGGATAGGGGTTATAAATAGTAATCATTCTCAATGTGGAGTAATAGTGGAATCAGGTCTTGTGCATTTTTATCAATGTTGAAAACCAACTTTCACAATCAGCTTCTATGCACTCAACTATGACTGATTGTGATATTTCTTTATATTTACCTATTTTGACGGTGATCCCTCGTGTGGTGCCTAGGGGAGGGG